>OX419591.1:5419219-5699219 GCA_948473455.1 Teleiodes luculella | reverse complement strand
AACGCATAATTGCGTCCCTTTCGTCTTTTGTCTTCGTCGTCAGTGAAATACCTGCCTATTTCACGGAGTAAAAGACGAAAGGGACGCATTTATGAGCAAGAGTGAGCGCGGTGTATCTGTATCTCATTCTAACGCATAACTGCGTCTCTTTCGTCTTCTGTAGTTCTGTCTATACCAATGAAATAGCACTTTCTATTTTAAAAAAACAGAAACTGGCTGCCTGTCATGTCACTCAAGTTTTGTTTGTATTTGAATTTGAATTGAAATTCATTCAATGTTTGGAAGGAAGTTTTAACTGCTATAGTTTTGTTGTTTCAATAAGTTTATAAAAGTAACTAGTGGATATAATAGCCTGTATGAAAAATGGACGATAAATCCATATTACTTGACCCTTCATTAGATAAACAGTTAAAAGGCCATCGGAATTCTATAACAGCACTTTATTACAGTCCGAACGAACAGCAATTAGCTAGCAGCTCTTTGGACAACAGTGTTCTGGTTAGTATAATTATTTTCTTTTACTCCACTAATTATTTTCGAAGTTTTAATTTTATTACAGTGACAATATTTCAGTTATGGGATCTGTCGGGCGCGTTGCGCAGTTACCGGTTCCGCGGACACGACGAAGCGGTTATGGACGTAACGTTCTCACCGTCGGGCAAATTCATGGCCTCTGCGTCTAGAGACAAAACTGTGCGGCTATGGGTACCCACCGTTACAGGGAGCACTGGCATGTTCAAGGCACATTCACAGACTGTACGGTCAGTGCAGTTCAGCCCAGATGGAACTAAGGTAACAAAAACTTCCTAACTTGTTTCAATTTTAAACACCTCATTTTCCATTTATTCAAATATGCAAGCATGCAATAAAATGTTAACAGTAATCTAATAACAGGAGAAAGAACTTATTTTATTTTTTGCTAAATTAGATTCTTATTATTTTCAAAATTAACATGAACTTTTGTTACTGATTTCAGCTGATAACAGCTTCTGATGATAAAATAGTTAAGATGTGGTCAAGCTCTAACTACAAATTCATATCTTCATTTGTTGGCCACACCAACTGGGTGCGGTGTGCCAGGATGTCTACTGATGGCTCTATCATAGCTTCATGCTCTGATGATAAAACAACAAGACTGTGGAATGCTGGGACCGGAGAGCTGGTCCATACTTACAAGGACCAGAAAGGACATGGCTTGCATGTGGCCTGGCATCCCTCAGGGTGCTACATAGCTGTTGGAACTTCTCATGGCAACATCAAGCTGTATGACATCAGAACTCAAAGTCTAGTGCAGTATTATAGGTGAAAACAAAATCAATTTCAAAAAATTATGTATAACATAAAAGAGTATGGTCGCCAAAAATTGTAAATATGGGGAAAAATATCTGTCCTTCTCGTTCAAAAATTCACAATTACTTATGTCATTTTAATTAGTGACAAAATTATAACTGATTCTGGTTCGTAGTATCATATTTATTCAAATAAATACTTTAAGTAAGTTATTACTTGCCTTTAACGAGTCGATTTCATTATTTTTAAAAACAGTTTATTTTAGTCTCCATACAAAAATAGTGTGTCCCACTAACACATCTCATACTTTGAAGTCACTTTAATATGCTCAACTGTTTTGTAACCTGTTAAATTTAATCATTTTTAAATTATTCTATCAATTTGCTATACGTTACGATAAATTATTTTGTATTATATAACGTAAAATGCTGTATAAAACATATTAGAAAATATGTCTCACTTTTCTTTCCCGAATGATACCTCACGTAAGTTACTATAAATAACGACTAAAATAACTAGGTTCCCGATCCGTAAAATATTATTTTTGTTATGGCAACACCATGTCCAAGTTGGCCAACCTGAGGAAAGAAAACGCCATTTTGTTTTCTGTGAAAGTGGTGTTCAAGGTAGTCGGCGCTTTTGTCTCGGAAGTTTTAAATGTTTTTTAACGAGAATATACAAGGCAAGAATGCAAGTTTAACATATTGTTTTAAAGTGTATGTATAGAACTGCTATTTCTTTTACTAATTGAACTATAAGGTGTCCTACTACTTCAAAACCTACATGAATAAATATGTTTTAGGTTATGTCCACAAGTGTTTTGATTCACGAATGATACCGTGCGTTACTAAATGTGTTACGTAACATTCGTGATCAGTTATAAAGAGTTATACACACTGGAAATTCCCAAATTTGTTTATAATATTGTATGGCGTTCTATAATAAAGACATCTTAATTCTTATTTTGTTTTATTAAGTTTTAAATGCTTTATGAAAACCTTTTTATATTGACATAAAAAAGCTTTACCTACTTATTATTATTCTTAGCTTGACTTTTTTCCGAGTATGTAACTAGGCTTTATAAGTTCACATGTGTTACCTTAGTTCACGAATGTTACCGTGCGTTCCATATTCACGAATGTTACCCTTACAATTTTTGGCGACCATACTCAAAAACATTTTGTTGATTTTTCTATTTTGCATTTCAGTATTCATAATGAGGCAGCTACTCAGGTAGCTTTTCATCCTAGTGGTAGCTATATATTGACAGCTAGTAAAGATGGAAAAATGAAGGTAAGTAAAATGGGTATAATATTCTTTTTGTTACTCTATTTTTGTTAAAACATTAAAATAAGTGCTTTAATCAGACAATAGAACCAAGTAAACAAGTAAAAATAAAACAATTTATTATTACAGATTCTAGACCTACTGGAAGGGCATCCCATCTTTACTTTGAGTGGGCATACTGGGCCTGTAAATGCTGTAAATTTTTCACCAAGTGGAGAAACCTTTGCTTCAGCTGGTGAAGATAAATTGGTACATATACTTCATTTTTAGAATATAGTTATTAATTTCTTTTTTGTTGTTTTAAGAACTTATAAAGCTACTTTTGCAGGTAAATTTGTGGAGAACAAACTTCACAGAATTAGCAAATGATGTAAAGGAAAATGCTGGCCAGCAGAATCCTTCTACAGTACCCAGAACTGCATCAGGAAGTTCAAAGCTAACTGGCGGGTCAGCGTCGCGAACACAGGTGGTTAAAAAGAGATAGTTGTAGTTTATGTGAACATGTAGATATTTGTAAATTTTATAACATAGATATAATATGTATTAAATTAAATTTAGTTTTTTAAATCTAAAATAGTTGCTTTAGAAATATTCATGCCCTATCCAGGATTTGCACAAGACATTGAGCAGTGTATCCACAAAGTACTCTGTAGCTATGCAGAAACTCAACTTCAGGGAAAGTTGCAGTCATTTCAAATTGAAACGTTATTCATCAGCTAAGTTCTAATTACTTTATACAGAACTATTAATGTTTTTAACAATCAATTAGGGTACGAGACTATGGTACCTTTGCTATCATAGCAACACATATCCAGTGGCGAATTTTGTCCAATTTGATGATGAACAAGAGCCGCGATCGTGCGTCGAACAGAACTGTGGAGCGCTGCCCACCATCCACGAACAGCCGCTTGCAAATAGCACGCTCAACACCTCTTCATTAAGTGATAAAACAGTCATAACTGGAAATAATTCTTCATTTTTTCAAAGAAGTTTTCGATCTAATTCATCCTCTAGAGGCAATTGTGATCCTGAATGTCCTGATAATGAGAGAAATCAAAGCATTAGTCAACAATCTTCAACTGGCAATACTTATACTGTAAGACGTGAGCTTATTCCTAATTCACAGAATTTGAATAATTCCTGTAACTCTCCAAGAATTTTAAATTGGGGTGCAACTAGAATAAAGAATCATTCTACTCCTAAGCCTGATTGTGATCTTGAATGCACATCCCCAAGGGATACACCTCATAAATGCAATAGAGATACTTGCTCAAATGCAGATTGTGACAGAAATACTATAGTCAATAATGATGAACATCCTTCCCATAATGTGGGTCATTCCAGTCACATTCCAAGGTCCTGTATTCCTAAACCAAGTACTTATAATATCCCTTCTTTCATAGACAGGGCTATAGAATCAGAACCAGATGATTCATACATGTTTGGCCTTGTTAGACTGACAGATAATGATGTTTGCTATACCAGTGGTACTTTAGAATGGGTTGGTAGAAAACGAAGTTATCCAGTAAACAGTGGATTTAAAACCTTGAATGATTTTCCTGGCAGTGGTCCTATAAATAAAAAAGTTAGAAAAATAGACAATCTTACGTTAAACCAAAGTTCAGATAAAATCAGAGAATGTGATTGTGCAGACATGTTACCAACAGTCAATGCTATTGTGGATCATTTGAATGCACTTCATGAAGCTGTAGACTTAATTGATTTAAGACTGAACACTGTTGAAGATAATATGTGCAATAATTAATACCTATATGTTCAGTTGACTGATATGTAAATAGATTAAATTCAATTTTATTTAGAAATTAAATACCTAATTGAAAAAAATATATATTTATTTAAAATACTGTACATTGGTTGATCAATCACATTGAATTTTTAAATTTAACTATATGACAAGGACAACTAGAGTTTTATATTATAATTTGACGTTTTACAAAAATTGGGAGTGTAAACTTCAAGAGACAAATTATTATATTTAATTTTGCTGCACTATTTTGGAGTCCAAATATTGTGTTTATTATGTATAACACACAAAAACTAACTACTGTTTGCCAACATAAGTTGTTTTCTTGCCAGTTTTTTTTATTACATCCAGTAGCTTATCTGCATCTAGCGTTGATGTGACCGAGACTTTTTGTTCAGGTAGGCTGATGTTGACACTCTCTACACCACCTTCTCCTTTTAGCCTGTTGAGAACCCTCTCGACAGCACCCGAACAACCCTCACATGTCATCTCTACGTTGAAAATATGAGTCTGAAAAAATTACCAGATTACATAGGGTTTTATTGTCTAGAGAGCTCTAGAGTAAATGATATATTCTATTGATATAAAATTCTATTCTAGGAAGGATGAGTATTGTTCATACACAGGTTTAGCATATAAATTACATAGTTACAACTTTATCTTACGAGCCTCAGATAAGAGAGTGCGGATAACTTACCGAAGACATTATACTGGAGAGAAAATTATGTGAGCAAAACGTTGACAGCACTCAGTGGTTTGTTTGATTGGTTGGCGTCTTTAATGTGTACAGCTACTCATAAAAATTTTGTAATGAATTAATTAATTACTGCAAATATGCGGGCGGTGACCCCAAAGCAGTGCCCCAAAGAATATTATTATGTCAACGTCATGCATGGTCCATGTGTCAACGTCAAAAATTTTTTTTTTTCATGAACTATTTGACGGCTCTGGGTACTTACTATTACCGGCCTCCACTCATTCATTTTATCAATCGAAGAACCCTCCAATGTATAAAAGAAAAGTCTAAATCTTTGTCTATGCCAAACATGCATTTTTCAGTCCAAGAAAGAACATCACTACTATCAAAAGAAAAGCCGAGAAATTTCTCTATGTTTGATTGTCATTCATGGGCACCGTATGTTCGTGGGTTTTATTATTTAAAATTTCTCAAGAAATAATGTTATAACGAAAATAAATGAACCATGTCGCTTAGAGAGAATCTCAAGGAGTTGGGCTGGTAGCTAAAGATGCATAACTTTGAATGAATATATTTTTTTGTGTACCAATAAGATTTTCAATGTTGTCTGCTATTTCCAGGCACTTAACTCAAGAAGGCATTGATACTGTTAGCGAAAATGGGCAAATACAGGATGTAAATATCATTAGCAAGAAAGCCCTGGACGTAAGTACTCAATTTACAACATTCAATTCAGTTAAGGCACTCCCAAAGTCCTTAATAAGTTCTGTACGTTTTTCTTTTTTGCAGTACGATTTACGGGATATCGGTGACACTGCATTCCCTGATGAGTTTCTAAAAGAGCCCTCTAAGCTAGAAAAGCCCATTATAATTCAAATTCAGAAGATAAGGAATGTCTCTGCTCCTAAAGCCAATGAGGAATCAACATCGGCACCCCGTATGTTGAAGTTGACCCTTCACGATGGAAAGACGGTGTGCACTGCTCTAGAAACCAGTCCCATTCCAAGCTTGAGCATCAACACACCACCAGGGACTAAAGTTTTGCTCAACAATGAAGGGCTAGAAATATGTCATGGTGTTATTTGCTTAAATACAAGCACTATCAAAGTTTTAGGTGGAAAAGTTGCTCATATGATAGAGAAATGGGAGCTCAACAGGAGTCTAGCTAAACACACTAGAGGTAAGATTCAAACTTCTTCAACTAACATAAATTTTTTTATGGGTTAGCTCCGATTTAGGTTTCAATTTAGGTTTGTTTACTAATATGTCTGTAACATTAACTACCACATAAATCTAAGTATGTTCATGTCTTTTTAATTATTAATAATTGACAAGTTTGCTAAAACTAGTGAAGTATTGTGCTCAACATAATTTTGTTGAAGTTTTATAATCATGCAGTCTGAAATTGTTTCAATCTGTTCTTGTTTAATTAATGATTTAGACAATCTCTTATGGAGCTAGAAACCTCATTATGAAATCACCAGTGTAGCATTTTTTTTATTGTCTTATAGGTGGTATAGGTGCTGATGGTGGTCCTCCACCGTGGATACCGTTTGGACAGAGACTGGAGGCACTCACTGTAGACAAGCAGTTTAAGAGTCTACAGGACACCTCCAAGCAAGACAATGCAGAGTTTGAGGCTCAGAGGAAAGGTGCTATTGCTGAAGCACAGAGGCTCTCTGGAGTTAAGAAAGTAAGTGTTGCATTATTATACCAAGTCATTTTTCCTGACTGAATGAAGGTATTGTATGATCCTTGAAAGAGTATAATATATAGTTTATATTGGCTATAGAGAATTGCTTCTTTCTTTTATATGTATTTAAGGTATATTTCTGATAAGAAAAATTAAAATTTCCTCATGTTGCATTTGAAGAAAATTGACACCAATGCTTTGTTGTTACAATGTTTCAGGTTTTTGGAGGTGGCACGAAACCTTTGCTAGATGCAAATGTACAGAAGATAGTTGATGCAGGTTTCACCGAGGAGCAAGCCGAAAATGCTCTGAAGTATACAAAGAATAATGTTGAAAGGGCATTAAAAATACTTCAGAAACAGGAGAATCCAGAAAAAGCTAAAGATAAACCCCAAAAAGAGGCTGACCCGCCGAAACGAAAAGGCCGTAACAAGGAACCCATAGATGAAGATAGCATGCCAGTGAAACCGTCTGGGAAAGTATCTTTATTTGATTTCCTTGAGGACAAACTACCTAATGTACCTGACAAAGATAAAAACAGCCATCGTCAGTACAATTCGAATAACGACGATCGTGGAGACAGAAGTTACAATAATCGGGATAGAAATGGGGCTAAAAACAACGCGCGGCCTCAAAGCTCTCGCTATGAAAACAATAGGCCTAGAAATGACAGGCACTACAATGATAACTACCACCGCGATGACAGAAAATATCAACCAAATGAGAAGCCCCCAAGATTCCAGAGGAAACTCGAAGAGAGGAATAAACAGCAGCAGCAAGCAAGCAACAATGTAAATTTGCCATACAATAACTCTTATCAGAACTACAATAGAATGCAACAGGACAGGAGTATGAGTGATAATAAATATGGAGGGAGTATGTCCATGGATGGATTAGTGGAGGCGACGTCGAATATGAACTTAATGTCAAATCAATCTCGATCGAATGAGGAAATGCAGCAACAACAACAGCAACAGCAGCAGCAGCAACAGCAACAACAACAGCAGCAACAACAACAGCAGCAGCAACAACAACAGCAGCAGCAACAACAACAGCAGCAACAGCACCAACAACAACACCAGCAGATGAGTCAGAGATATCATCCTCAAGAGCAGTACATCCAGAAGGCATATGTTCCCAACCCCAACATGCAGGTAAGGAACTAGTAATACCATTTTCGAAAAAATATGTTGGATAAACTAATAAATCTATATGAGTTGTTAAGAGACTTAATTTCTTGGCTGGCACACTTTACCTGGTTCAGAAAGTAAGATAAATCCATGCCATGCAAGTCCTGGCTGCTTATCTACAACAGTTGTTACATGAGCCAAATCAGTGGCCACAGGTACTATTATTTTCTTCTGTGCTACAGGCTCAATATCAGTCACCAGATTTTTAATGAATCATAAATTTATATCTTCTGTTTATAAGTTTTAGGATTATTAAACTATTTTAGGAATATTTTATGTACATGATTTGATAAGCCTTTATGGTAACAGCAAATATTGACATCCTCATCTTTTTTACGTACCGAATTGTGAGTGTTTTTTTGTTGTTGGTCAGGAGATCCCCCCGTTCCGGCGCGCGGGCGAGCTCAAGTTCCCGGAGGCGGGCTACCGCCGGCACCAGCACAACGGATACCTCGACCAGCAGAACGTCTACAATATGGGGTGAGACACTACATTTTATTGACGAATCCGTACCACGCGGTCTCGCCGCCTACCCAAACATATGTATGTTTCCAAGCCAGACAACAAAATCACAGATGCAGTTAAAGCAGCCAAAGAATTCAGGTACACCTTACAGTACCTTACCTTCGTTTTGCGGTTAATCTGACTTACTTATAATTATTTTAATAATTTAAAAGGTTCAATTTAATTTTCATAGGCTTTGGTAAAGTTTTTGCGACATTGCTTGTCCTAATGAACGTTCAAAGTTAAAATATTGCAAAAGTATTAAACTGATAAAATTAGCCTTTCCTTTAAGATTAGAAAATAAATGTAAAGCCTGACCAAACATTCCAACAATTTCCCTTATTAAATTAGTTCCCTTGAAATTCTGCGATACGGCGAGGTTTTTGATTTCTATGGTCGGGCTTTAATTTAACTGACTTAACACAATTTCCCTTATTAAATTAGTTCCCTTGAAATTCTGCGATACGGCGAGGTTTTTGATTTCTATGGTCGGGCTTTAATTTAACTGACTTAACACAATTTCCCTTATTAAATTAGTTCCCTTGAAATTCTGCGATACGGCGAGGTTTTTGATTTCTATGGTCGGGCTTTAATTTAACTGACTTAACACAATTTCCCTTATTAAATTAGTTCCCTTGAAATTCTGCGATACGGCGAGGTTTTTGATTTCTATGGTCGGGCTTTAATTTAACTGACTTAACACAATTTCCCTTATTAAATTAGTTCCCTTGAAATTCTGCGATATTTTTACGATATTTATTACGATAGATATTTTCTACGGCGAGGTTTTTTATTTCTATGGTCGGGCTTTAATTTAACTGACTTAATGTAAATATTCTAAATTAAATACTTTGACTTTCAAATCAAGTAATGTGAAGTATTTCTTTTTACTACTGATACTGAGCATTTCTTTTTTTGCAGCTACAATTACGGCGGGCGTCAATTCGGGTACGGGCGCAGCGCTGTGGCGGGTGTGGCGGGCGGTGGCGGGGGCGGGGGCGCGGCGGCGGGCCCCTTCCTGGCGGGGGGGCTGCTGGGGTTCCAGAACGCGGCGGTCAACGAGCAGGCGCGCGCCATGCTGGGCGTGGCAGACATCAGCTGGAAGGTCGGCGACCGCTGCCTCGCGCTCTACTGGGAGGACAACAACGTCAGTACAACACAGTTTACGAACACGCAACATCATGCAACAGTGTCGCATGCCACATCGTTGATATGTCGTCGGTAAATTGTACAACTCGTCATGTTACAGAATGCATCGGTATTTACAAACGATCGCTGTTTTGCAATATGCCGAAGGCCAAAAGAAGTCGATCGCATTCTGTAAAATGCCGCGGCAAATCGTGATACCTACCTATGATTCTTTGTAAAAATGCTATTGTCAATGTAGTGAATAAAGATTTTATCTATCTATCTATCTAAATTGACTAATTGTTTCCTAATCTATTCACGCGCAGCGCTGTTGTGTCAAAATAACAACAATGGCGGCATAATTTACAACTGTTTGCATAACTATCTTTAATGTATCAACTTTAATTAATTGTTTATTCTTGTATTTCAAGCCACTTGTGATCAGTATAATACATCATTCAGCTCTATTATGCCCTTACCCCTCTTTGAGAAGAGGAATGCGTTCTACAATTTGTCTTCGGCATATTACAGAATGCTAAATGTTCGTAAAATGCCGAAGCATTCTGTAAAATAATGAGTTCTTCGATTTGTCAACGACAGGTATACAAAATTTACAATAAGATGTTTAATAAGATCTAGCCAGCGAGGCAACATTGCCTCGACATAAAATAGTCTAACGGATGCCGCAATTATTTTCTATTTGTAGCATACCATAAGATTTTCCATGTTTCATAATTATGTAGCATGCGACACTGTTGCATATTGTTGCCTCGGCATAAATCTTGCTTTACACAATCCCTGGAATTATCAATCATGGACAGTCTGCTCCTTGGTATTAGCGTTTACCTTTTGAATTTAGATGATTTGTGAATGACAATGCTTACGGTTACGTCGTGGGCGCCTGGGCGCGCGGCGTGGAACACAAGTAACCTACCTGTCCTTGTTAAATAAATATGCACTAAATAGTGCTTCTAAATTTTACCAATAATATATTTGCTTCTTTTTTTGTAAGTACGTACTTATTCAACCATTACTCCGCGTTAATTACAATAAATATTCTTTGTTACAGTTCTACGAAGCTGAAATCACTGGTATCTCCCAAAACACAGTAGTTGTAAAATTTTGTGCATACGGAAATCATGAAGAAATACTGAAATCCAACTGCTTGCCCTTCCCCAATCAAGGTGAGTCATTTGTTTTTTTTAACATTTTTTTATTGAGTTATAAGATGAATTCTGGTTTGATTAGTAGGAAATCTAGAACTAGATGGCTCAGCGATTTATTTTGTTAAACCCTTATTGAAATGAATGTTTCTTAGGATTTTCCTACATCCAGCTTTGGACGTCTTTCGGCTGACGACTGTTTCTAAGGTACACATTGAAGTGTGATCTCAAGGCTAAAAGTACGAGTAGATAAATTACATTATTTCTTTCTAAATTGAACGTAAAATTAGTCGCCCGCTCGAGTGCCTCATTATTTAAGCCGAATGTCCTCCACTGCTGGACAAAGGCCTCCCACAAAGATCTCCACGAGGATCGGTCCTGCTTGGCCCGCATCCAGCAGCATCCCGCGACCCTCACCAGATCCTTGGTCCACCTCGTGGGGGGCTGGTTTTGAGTGGCTGATAACATTTTAAGTCTTAAATACCCAGACGCTTTCCGGATGTGTTTTGAAATCCCGAGCCATTTTAAGTGATATTGCAACGAAACTCAGCATGGTATTGGCGTCTTGCATGCGTGTGAAAGAGACAGCTGCTACAAGTACCCATGGCCACCCGTGCAAATAAAGTGGAAAGGGGGAATGGACCGAGCTTGAATCGCTATTTGGTGAGGGAGAAGCTTCGAAGTTCTGTTCTAAACTTCTTTCACAATCTATCCTGAATGCTCGAAACGGATTTTTTTGTCACATAGTTGTTTATGCTTTTGTGTAAATTTTTGTACAATTGTAAAATGCTCAATAATTATGTATAATTAAATGTAAAACCGGACCAGAAAATAAAAAACGCGGTATATTGGATATGAGTAGAACTAATTTTATAATGGGAATAAATAAATATATAAATAATAGTTGCCATGAACATAAAAATGTACAGTCTGACAAAAAAGAGTAAAGTTAAAAAGTAGCATCACTGTAGTGTCGTCTCATTTTCACGATTAATTAGTTGGAAAGGGACGACACTCAGTGTTGTTACTTTTTAATTTCTACTCTTTTTTGTCAGACTGTACATGTGCACTCTCAGAGCAGGTTTTTTTATTTTTCTGGTCAAGCTTTAATCAAGCCAATAACAATTAAAACAATAATAATTGCCTGAGAAAATTTAATCCGTTTCGGGCAGCCCTAATACCTCATACGAGGGAACCGTGTACTATTATAACTTCCATGTTAATGTGTGCCGGTTTGTAGGCGGCGGGTGCGGGGCGGGCGGATACATGTCCCGCGGGGGGGTGTTCGCGCGCCGACCGTAGTGCTGCGCCGCGGCGCCGCTCGTCGACGCCGCATGAACACACGACACGTGACACGCGCCGCCTGTGACAACCCTAAGCCCTACACACGACCACCACACGCTGCCATCCTAAATTAAAAGCTTTTTAAAATGTAATATAGTACAGTTGCGTGAAGAGATCTAGAAACAAAGATCCTTATATTTCTATATGCAGTCAAGTAAATAAGGGTATTTGATCCGGTAGATCTCTTTAAGAAACTGTACAATGTTAAATTTTAAAAGAAGCCGAACTGCGTTTTTAATTTGGACGGCAGTATTACCACCAACAATACCCAACACATGCCTCAAGTCTCATGCTATAAATACATAGCTATAGTTTTGTAATGATCAAAAACACGCAGTGATGCAGACGATGGGACTGCTCAATTCTCTCTTACAATTAGCATAGGTTGAAGAGTCAACAACGACTTTGAGCATGTAACAATGGACACAACATAGATTGAAATCTTATAATCCAGAAATTACTTTATTAATTTTGCCTTGGTCTGTAAGATAATTTAATCTTGGTTCTAGATATCTGTATTTCTCGAAGAATTTGTTTGGTTTCATAGTCTATTCTTTATCACTCGGTTTTTGATGAATACCAAATCACGAGTTATACATAATAATTATTTATTAACAGCATCTGGCTGGTACTCAGTTTTATGTAAAACCTTATTCTGTATGCATTACTCTTAACAATAATAATAAATAGTTAGAAGCAGTTAGAAGTAAACTCCGTATTATCGTCTGAACTACCTATCACATGCACTTCCTGAAAATCCGTAATAATTTGTAGCCTCCGTACTATGTTAATGCAGCATACATCCCCTGTGCAATAATATTTATTTCTTATATTGCAATGTATGTAGATTTATATTCTCTTTACAAATAAGATAAATAAACATTGTAATTCGGATACACAACAAAAATAATTTTGGCCCAGTGCACACACACCTAACGAGACACGGCGAAGATACTGGGCGTATAACAATTAAAACTAAACATTAACAACTTTGAATTATTACGGTAGAAAATGCTATTGTTATAAATGGTAGCGAGCTGAGCCAGCGTGCAACTGCACCGTATTTCATTACAGTTAAGGTTTATTTTAATTCATTGTTATCCCTCCTGGTATCTTCGCCGCGTCTCGCTAGGTGTGCATTGACGCTTATCCTGCACATCAAACAGACAGTAAGTATCTAACACCATAGCGATGTTTTAACTAACTCCATGCCATCCATACACATCCTTCAAAAAATCTTTCCCATGTTATGATTATGACATACGCAATACCACTGCTTTAATCACTACCTTTCAGTTAACGTAACTCTTAAATTAAATATTTAATTTAATATCCTATAATGACAAAAAAGTCCAGAAGGACTACTCTGGACGGCGACTCCGATCCGTCGACATTGAGATCAGGAGTTTCGTACTCTCGAATGCCACACTAGCTAGCGCGCTATAGCGCAACCTTGGTTTCATATTGGGCGGATATTGAGTATACTAAATGAAATCGGAGATTTGTCAACTCTTGGCGGACAGATTTTCAAGAGTAGCAGTCTAAAATTGTCTTTGGTATTGCATTGGGTTGAAATCGGGATCGATATTGATTTCAAGAGTAAAGCCCCAGATATGGAAGGAATTTTGGCATGGGGTTCTTTTGCGTCAATACTAATGAGCGGGGGTAGCAAGGCGATATGATGTGGTCACCTCTTTTAATATATATTTTTTGTCAAGCTATATATATAGTTGGTTATATTATGTATACCAAATGATACACATGGATCAAACTGATGTTTCTTACCAGTGTGGACGGAGGATTCTAAAGAATCCTGAGCGGAAACACTAAATTCTTGTCAATATAATGTAAATTAACTGAGAACAGACTGCAGACATGGTTAGTGTACAGCCTCGTGAAATAAAAAGAAAAACTATGTTTAATATTAATGTCTTCGCTCTACGACAAGAACTATGCTCCAAAATGCATGTTTGTTGTAAGATGTCCCTTATATTTGTTATATATAAATAGTGACAATATGAATTGGCTCTGTGCGCTCTGTGCATGTTCCAGTTCCCGGCCTAATGGAAACAATATAGTAATCGGTGTGTATGTGTATTTGTGTATACTTCGTAATATTAAGTGGTCTGTTTTAATTTATTGATGTGTAAAAAATTGCAACGTTCAATATTTATTTATAAATCGAATTATTAAAAGCTAATGTATTTATCCTTATACATAATATAAAACAATCAAAAGAACGCTAAACTCAACACTTTGGATTTTGCGCCGTACTTATGTATGTTGAATAAGGGTGAGAATCGCGTTGCGCGTGTTCAATTCAACGTGTTCCTAATCGTACGTACGTTTGATTTTGTACTAAGTGTACCTAGTGTGTATACCGGGTGTAAGTGGCAAGTAACAAGCTTAGTTTAGTTTAAAAAAAATCAAACATCTAACCTTCACATAAATCCATCATGGCCCCGAAAAAAAAAAAGAAAACTGTTATTGTTCACGAAAATGGCGGCAGCAGCGTCAGCCTATCTCGCAAGATAAACCGACTCAACATATTGTTTTTTAATTTCAGACCTAACATACATATGTATTCTGATGTACATAAAAAAATGCTTCTCACTTGGTCAGTAACATTATTTAGCATTTTCACCATCGATCTGTTTACCAAAAATGTGTTGCTGTACATAGAAAACGAAATAAGGGCGCCTTCACATTAGATCGCTAGTAGTGCGGCAGCAGCGTGGTAGTAGCAGTCGGTGCCGCGCTACTACCGCAGTACTTGAGATCTAATGTAAAGGCGCTCTAAAACCGAGACAAATATCACTTAAAGATCTTCCAAAAATATTTATATAATTTTTGAAAGTGCGGACTTTAGAAGCCCATCTTACACCCTGTATGCGTAGTAAGCGCTTTTTGATGTAATTAATGTGCACAGTAACATTTATATGAACAACCGACCCTGTCTAAGTCTCTTCGCGAATTCTAGGCATGTGTTTAAGTATAGTATAAATTATAATACATATTAAATACCGCAATAATTTATACATGAGATGAAATAGGTGGCTTGGTTTTCGATGTATTTTCACTAACGTATTTTATCAACGTAATTGTTTTAGATTTGAACCTCGCATCTTATAATGGGTCTTTATGTTTACCTATATGTTGTCTTCAGCTGGTTTGATAGTCTACACCTTTGTACTTCTAAAACCTTTCTGTTGATAAAGTTATTATTTTTATGCTTGTAACTTTACTGCCAATAGCAACATTTTGTTTACATTTGAGGCTTTTTGCTCTATTTTAAACCAAATACAAACTTAGTTCTGTGAATCTGGTGCCATGACAATAGTGGTATCCAAATACCTGGACTGTATTTGTGTGGACTACAATGGGGAAACATGTGCGGTGTCATGTTGTCTAGCTCTAGATAATCGCGTTCTAAATGTCTAATACTAGATCTAATTAATTCAAGGCCCTCTACACGCTCAATATGCATCACAGTGAGCGAGCGAAGTGCTAAATATATATACTTCTTATAACTTTTTGTATAATGTAAGAATCCCCAATACTTTTACTAACTGTAAACCAGTATTGGATAGGGTAAAGATCACAGAGCATCATAATAAAAAACAACTTTATATTAAGAAAATAGCTCATAGTCGCAGCTATTTAACATTCGCGGTAATTCTTGCTCTGACAGATGTAGCACGCAAGTGAATGAGGATAGATTGATCGTGGAGGGCCTCTGTGGTGTAAACTCTCAAGCATTAGGAGTAGTGTTAATTTATTTCACAAGTATGTATAACAACCAACCGCGTAGCTCGTATAAGTGTATTTTGTTGTATTCTAGTTTGATACAATACGTGTAATATAAATATAATGGATTATTTTCATTTTTATAATAAGATATTTGTTTGAATTTTTGTTTTAAAAATGTGTATAGTATATTGATGAATTAACCGCGCGGAATAATTGAGTTCGCTTTGTTACTTTGTTGGCAAGTTTGATGTAATTCGTTCGCAATCAAATTCTAGGCACTGTATGTTGAGTTAAACTACGAAAACATGGCCCATCTCGAATGACTGTTTAAACATTCGGTGTGGTAACCTCTAGTTAGCGGTTGTTGCTGTCCGGTCGTGCACAATGTGCTATGCGGCATGTAGCTCACAAATACATAAATTATCTTAATCCTCGGTCACATTTAGCGAATAGTCGCTGCGAATAAAAATTAACACAGTCAGTATTGAATTCGCAGCGAAAAACCCTGTCACACTGAGCGAGTTCTCGTTACGAGTGCCATTTCGCAGCGGCTAATCATTGTGTGTGACCGAGGCTTTAATGATTTGCAGAGGCGGGGCGGGCCATGTTATCTCAGTATCTTTTTGCAGGCAAGAAAACCTGTATGTATATTTTCGGTACAAACGGTCCAAGTGTTATTGTTTGTACGTATTTATATTTCATGTACATGTCGTGGCTTGATCTGGATCGTATTATTGTTGCATTAAACGGTAACATTACTAACTTGATTAAAGCCTAGAGATTAAGCGTAAAAGTTTACCAATCTGTTCAAATTTTAACCGATTAATCATGGGTTGAAATTACACAAAAAAGAATTATAGCGCTTCTATCCAGTTACAGAAAATTTTACCACTTTATAGTAAAGTTTTGTAACCATATCTATAGGTATAAATGGTATAATAGCCAATAATGGTTGAATCATAATTTAAAAGAATTTATGAATTTACTAGTGAGTTAAAACACGATCAGGCGACGACACGGGCCACGGCATAATTTATTCCGCTAATTAGTACATGACGGTAGTCGATTTTACAAAAATATTTAAATTACTGTAACGGAAAAAATGTTTCTCTTTTCTTGACTTATTAGTACGGCTTGCTAGCTAAAAAATATAAGGATATCGGTCCCATCTGGCAGAAAGTACGAAACTTGGCATGAATGTAGCTGTCATATATGTGCTTCAATATCGATATGGAAACACTTCGATAAATTATTGTTTCCCCCCTTTCCCCCCCCTTTTATCTCCCTCATTCTGGTTTTTTGAATTTTATACTAAAACAGTACGTCTGAAGAGTTTACTTTTCAGAGATCAAATCATCGTCGATAAATTGCCTACAAAACGATACTACATTTTATAGTGCTAAGATTAATATATTTCTATATACAGCCATCAACGTTTTATGAAATTTTAAAAACAGGCACACTTTTTTCTTCCTTACTTCATTTATAGGAAAACGACAAGAGTGGTGATAAAATGGACTAAAGAAGTCAACTACCTTATACATTAAGCTAAAAAATGACATTTACCTTATAGTCGTAAAGGCATTACTTCTAGAGTTACAGTTCACCGCGTCTGACTCAAGTACTCTTTTTTTTTACCTTTTTAGAATACATCTTTCTGTTAACTTTGTTTAGCGTAGATTAGATTCAGATTTTCCAATTAGAAATAAAACAGTCCATGTACTAATCCAGGCCACAGTCTATTTACATGTAAAACTAGCTTTCTGCCCGCGGCTACGCTTGCGTTGTGTTTCGACATTTCCGTATTAATTTTTAACCTATCCCACTTTTTTCCGTGATTTTAAAGTATCCAACATGTTGACCGAGTATATAAGGTACCACCATGTAAAATTTCATTTCAATCGGTCTAACAGTTTCGGAGATAAGCCCGTAGAATGTACTGCGCCGTATGAGTTACTAATAAACACGGGAACTTTTTAATTTTCTGGTATTAAAAGTATCTAAGATGTTGACCGGGATATAAGGTACCACTATACAAAATTTTATTGAAATCGGTCGAATAGTTTCGGAGATTAGCCCGTACAAACAGACAAACAGAGAAACAAAAATATTTAAAAAAAATCTGGGTACGTACTATATCGCTTCTTACATCCCCTTGAATAGGTTTATAGCATTTTTTTTCTATGTACAGATTTTATAGATTTTTTTTTGTTTTTCTTTGCACGGGCTAATCTCCGAAACTATTCGACCGATTTGAATGAAATTTTGTAAAGTGGTACCTTATATCCCCGGTCAACATCTTAGATACTTTTAATCCTAGAAAATTAAAATGTTCCCGTGGGATAGTTAAAAAACTTTAGTAACTCATACGGCGCAGTATATTCTACGGGCTTATCTCCGAAACTGTTAGACCGATTGAAACGAAATTTTGCATGGTGGTACCTTATATACTCGGTCAACATGTTGGATACTTTAAAATCACGGAAAAAAGTGGGATAGTTAAAAATTAATACGGAAATGTCGAAACACAACGCAAGCGTAGCCGCGGGCAGACAGCTAGTTTTACATGTAAATAGACTGTGGCCTGGATTAGTACATGGACTGTTTTATTTCTAATTGGAAAATCTGAATCTAATCTACGCTAAACAAAGTTAACAGAAAGATGTATTCTAAAAAGGTAAAAAAAAGAGTACTTGAGTCAGACGCGGTGAGCTGTAACTCTAGAAGTAATGCCTTTACGACTATGAAGTAAATGTCATTTTTTAGCTTAATGTATAAGGTAGTTGACTTCTTTAGTCCATTTTATCACCACTCTTGTCGTTTTCCTATAAATGAAGTAAGGAAGAAAAAAGTGTGCCTGTTTTTAAAATTTCATAATACGTTGATGGCTGTATATAGAAATATATTCATCTTAGCACTATAAAATGTAGTATCATTTTGTAGGTAATTTATCGACAACTATTTGGTTCTTGAAAAGTAAACTCATCAGTCCTACCGTTTTTGTAGAAAATGAAAAAAAAACAAAATGAGGGAGGTAAAATGAGGGAAAAAGGGGGGGGGTAATCATTTCTCAGCGTGTTTCCATATCGACATTGAAGCACATATATAAAAGTTACATGTATGCTAAGTTTCATGCTTTCTGCCAGATGGGACCGTAATTCAGGTTAACAAGCCGTACTATATGTTAAAACGGCAATATAAGTACATACATTTTGATTAGTTGAGCTTTTATAGTTATCTGCGATTTTTTTTCTGTTTTAAACATGTCTATTTATTTATATAGTTTTCATTCATAATAATGTGCGAATTGCGAGACGAACGTAAAAATCAATAATTTTACATTGGTTAACTATTTGTTACTTTCTAAAGTAAACAGTGTAAAACAAACAATTCCATGTCATTTTGCGTTAAATTTTTGTTAACCTCAAGTACTATTCTTTCAAAACATTGGCCACAGGTTAAAAAGCCTTAGGTCGACTTTAAACCAAAATGTTTTAAATATTTTTTATTAGAAAAATATAAATAAATACTTACTTATACTTTAATTATATCTTATTGCGGAAAGACTTTTAAACAAATTGTGACAAATTGCAGCAAAAACAATAATATGTTAATATGACAAGATTCAATTTTTCTGGCCATCATTTTGAATCGCCAACTGAGTCTTGACGCACACTACTTCGATAAAACACTGTTCCGTCCTATAGTTTGAATTCATGAAACTTATTTCGTTTGTGTAAAATGACTTGGATATTGTCTCAACACTGACTAATCAAAGCTTTTCTGTACATTGCATCGGTTCTGTTGAGTAACTGTTTATTAACAAAAAGCTAATAAAAGTATTATTAAAAAATGTCTTCGATTTTTCTTTATAACTATTCTATTTAATAACAGTGAAAGGAATACAAAAGCTGAACTTACATGTAAGTAAACAGCTGACTAATATTATAATCACGATTGCTCTGGTTTGTTTGTTCTGCTCTCAAGCTAAACGATTATTCGCAAAAAGTCTCCCCAAATTTTCCGTAACTTGACATTCGGAGACAACGTGAAATTCTGTGTACTGAATCGCTGCTGGCTGAATGTATAAGCCCAAAGAATTCGTAAAGATTATTCACACTGAAAATTTTGAGTCAACATTTCGTAAGAACAACTTACTTAATTTTCATATGCCACTTTCTCAACTAGTGATTGAATATTTTAAGTTAAGTAAATGAGACAATTAGCCCTTCTGTCACTTTAATGTATTGTTGGGGTGCGGCGATAAATATACCATGATATGATATAAGTACATAACACGAAAACGTATTTATGTTTTTTAGGGTGTGCTGGGTATACGAATGGACAACTGGAGATCCATAATAAAGTTAATTTGCTTCGAGGCTTTGTCATGTTGGCACAATAAATTAATAATCTACCTATTTGTGTGCCGAGTACAGTATTTTTTTCAAAACCTGCCAACGATCAAAAGGTAAAAATAAAACATATATATGGGTTCGGTCGCCAAAAAATGTACCTTAACATTCATGACATCGTAACAAACGTTACATACGAGACTCATTGTTACATTCATGATCAACAAAATCCATACAATCGGTCATGACTGTAACGTTACATTTCGTTACATATGTTACGTTCATGACAGAAAAAAAGCTGACGACATAGCCTCGACTCAAAATATCTCTGTAATGCGAACGATTAAAGACAGAGAAGTACTTTCATTGTTTTATGCGATAAAAAAGCTTTATTAACCTTTATTAATAAGTTCGAAAGAATGACCAAATACTACCAAATAATTCAACTCAAGAAAATCAAAATTTTGGCGACAAATTATCGTGTCGACACACTTTTGTACTTTTCACTCAAACAAACATGGCTGTGTTTGTTTTCTGAATGTTGGCATCTTGTTCAATAGTGTTGCCAATAAATAAAAGGTAAAAGCAGCCAAATTGTTTATTGAGTAGGGCAAGAATAGGTTTTACATTCGTTATATTCATGACGTAACACACGCAATAAAAAATTGGACACATTTTCGAAGTTGAATAACTTTATTATGGTTAATGATAAAACAATGATTCTTTAGTAAACACGTCGAAAAAGTAACTAGGAACTCAAATCGAAATCACAAACGCATTAAAGCAGAAAATTTTCATAATAGTGTCACAGGTTTTCGATAATAGGGTAGTAGTTGGACAAACTGTTTTTGTATGGAGTAAAAGTAGTGTGCCATCAGAAAAAAACTAAAATATACGAGATTTGTAAGGATAGCCAAGATTTCATGGTTTTATCTAAACTATAGAGGAGTTCTGTTCAGATCAATGTGGAACGTATATTCGTAATTCAAACAGAACTGATGCTATGACAAAAATAAAATCAGGACACACAAAAAAAGTGCTAGGTACATATTTTGGCGACCGAACCCATATATCTTTTTTTTTGTTTTTTCTAGCACTGTATCTATTTAAAAAGATAGTTTGATGTTTTCGAAATTACTTAAAGGTACAGTTACACATGCTCATAAGTAGCACGAAAGCATGCCACTATTGAGCAGTTGCTACCTAGTAGCATGTGTATCGAAGCATTGCTAATTATGAGCATGCTAATTTCGAGTTTGCTCAAAAATCGACAGTCGTGCGATTTTTGGGCATGCTACCTGCAGCGCGGGTGGAAGGGGGGGTGCTTTTAGCACGTGTGAACAGGTTTGCTTATTGAGCATGCTAGTATCGATCATTCGTTTGCATCAAGTTTTTGGACACTTTGTATTGCAATCAATATGGTTATTCTATTCAATTTTCTGGAGAGGGCCACTTAGATTTCCATTTTTCACGCACTGACACTGACAGAGAACTTGCTACAATGTCGATAACGAAGTCTAGCCAGTGCTCAATTAGCATGTGTGTTCAATCGTTTGCTTTGAGCATGCTTATTTAAAAGTTTGCTTAAAAGAAGCATGCTAAACATAAGCAAATGTGTCAGTTCAAAGAGCATACTCGCTTTAAGCATGCTAATAAGCATGACGTTTTATAAGCATGTGTAACTGTACCTTTATGTTACCGCTATGTTTCGTATGGCAAATAGAGAAAGCATTGTCTTACTCGTACTCGTAATAAAAAAAAATTCTATTGTTTCAAATTACTTACCTACATACAGTTAGCTAACAGAAATAACTTTTTATTTAGACAAATCGGTCGGTCCACCTTGTGTGTAGACGTCGCGTCTTTTGGCTGAAATGGCGATGATGACCTGGGTTTTATTTACGGATAATTTATTTATTTAAAACTTTCCAGATTAACCTACATAAAACTTTTCCTCGCCATTCGTGAAACTGCGTTAATATGCTTATACTAGGTACTAACACTCAACGGTTTTGAGAACTTATGATTGTGAATTCTTTCATTACAATATGACTACCTATCTGTTTTATTTCCTCATCATCTACTAAAACCATCGATTCATATAATAAACTAAAGTAAGGACGTAAATATGACCTGGTTTGAAACTACCATTGGAAGTAGCATTATGAACCCTAAACACGGCAACAAACAAAAAAAACCGCCGCCGGCTTTACCTGCGCTGCAATGGCATGCACTAAGGGTGAGTATACGAGGGGGCATCGGGCAGCGCGCTGATCGCTGGGCTATAAGCCACCAACAAGGTCTAACCGTTAGACCACGTGACTGACACAAGCCTACGTCATTTTGCGCTGTTCATCCTTGTCTATTAACACGCATTCGACAAGGATGAACAGCGCAAGATGACGTAGGTTTGTGTCAGTCACGTGGTCTAATGGTTAGACCTTGTTTTCTTAGACCATGATTGTAACGCATAGCTGCGTCCCTTTCGTCTTCTGTCCTTTGACTTCCGTGAAATACCCCTCTAAATAGGGGCCTACCCTACCATACCGAGAATTAACCAAAAATAAGGCCAGTGATTAATTAGAAACAAGTAACGAGCTGTCGATTTTTTTGCTAAAAGGCAGTCCGTATTTTATGCAGCCGTTGGCAGAATTGCCCCGAGAGTACCTACATTTCATTATCTTACCGTTAACTTTTCTGTACTTTATAATAGGAGTATTAAGTATACTATTATGACCACAAAAAGAAAAAATAGATTAGGTTCTATTACAAACTTAAACATCAAATGCGATAAAATATTCGTGACTTAAAGTAACAAAGCAGAGCGAGAGCAGGATAAGCATAGTTTGTGAGCAAAGCAGCCGAAGCAGGGCCCCATGGCTTAATTCTGCGCGCTACTCCGGGCCTTCAAAGGGCTCTGTCACTTAGTACGGCGCTGGATTGCCATGCCATGCTATGGTGGGGCGAAGCCGCTTGGACCGCAACGCAATCCAACAAAACATCTATCCAACCAGTATGAATGAGCCCACCGAACGCTACGCTTCTTTCCTTTCGCTTGCTTTAATACATTGTCCAACGAATGAGGCACTTTTCATGACGTAATAAGTAAGAGCGATGATAAAGTGAAATTGTATTGTGTTGTGATAGTGAAGTAGTGTCTGTGAAGTGTTTTCTGTGTTTCGCGCCAAACAGCAAAGGCGCGGCTCTTTTCATAACATTTACCTACTTAGTAAGTATAACCAACTTATGTATGTTGCCTTGGAGACTTGTTGATACACACAGGACGCGGTTTTCAAGTTATGAATAGGAACGTTGAAACAAAGGCAGATAAATGTTTGTAAAGTGGTTTTCAAAATTTTATTGCTTTCATGAAATGTGTCTTTTTAGAACTAGGATTTTTATGTGTTAATTCATGATTCAGTCACAATTGAGACAGTTTATTCGTAGTGTTTTGTAAGACCATACTGTCTTAAAATAAGATACTCTTTCTGTAATTTTCAATTCAGACTAAAATGCCTAAAATATGTCTAGGTTCTTCATCCAACAAACCGATTTTATACTAATTTAAAAAAAAAACACGTTTTAATTATTTCAAGTGAACTTTTGGTTACAGAGTCATCTTCAGGTCAGGCAAAATTTTATGAAACTTGGGACTCGGAGATTTAATAAAAAGGGAAATAATAGTAATTACTTAATTCAGTTTTTTTACCTATAGGCACAGAAGAAAATAATAGTACCTAACAGGCTTTTCTTTTGTGTATGTATTCAACCGGATATTCGGAGATTTTTCAGCGGAAATGTCATTGTTCCCGTTTTCTTACTAATATCCTCTCCCATTGCTCAATCGCATAAAATAAGGAATATAAGTGCTTTTCAATATATTTGAATAGCTTCCAGTTCAGTTCTTAGTCAGAATTAGATCTACCTATCTGAGTTATTTTAAAAAGAAAAAATGCTTTGTTAAAGTAAAAATAAATACGATCCGTAACTTCGACTTCTCTTCTTGAATAGGAGAGACGAAAATAAATTAATCATACTTTTATAACAATACAATCAAATAAAGTCCATGGTACCGAGTAACTGCGATACCTCAAATACTTTCACTAGTTGCTTATCTCTAACGAATCGAAGAGAAGGGATCAGCTCGGATGGACCTTGATTGCGAGTCACCTTGGCCAAGCAAACTGCGTCCGCGCAACGCAGCGTGCAACATGACACACATACCTGCCCACTGACACACATTATATGCTATGACATGTACCGGTAATGTGTGCATAATAGTGGTGTACGATATATAGCTAATATTACTACAGACATTACTACAAACAAATTTGTAATGCTTGTGTTTACCTGTATGTATATAAATTATACAAACTTTTCGCTTATCTAGATCCTTACCGAATATTTCCTAATAGAAGCTGTTAATTGTGCCCTTCGTTCGGTATAGTTTGCGTTTAATCAAGGTACACATTTAGACAATTTACATATCTACGTGAAAACTCACCACGACTAACTACCTTAAATAAATCATTGTGTTCATTTTACGCGATTATATAGGTATATTTAATAATACCCATATTCACTATATAAACCGATAATATCTACTAAAACATGGTATTTTTTTAAATTAATTTTATTGAAAACTAGCTGTTAGCCCGCGGCTACGCCTACGCCCGCGTTGTCTTTCGACTTTTCCGTAGTGATTTTTAACTATCCCACGGGAAATCTTAAATTTTCCGCGATTAGAAGTACTCAACATATTGACCGGGGTTATAATTCAGAAATTATATTCATATTATTTAGGTGATATCATTATAAGATACCACCATGCAAAATTTAATTCAAATCGGTTGAACAGTTTCGGAGATAAGCCCTTACAATGTGCTGTATGAATTACTATAGGTTTTTGATTATCCCACGTGAACTTTATATTTTTCCGGGATTAAATGTATCTAAAATGTTGACCAAGGATATAAGGTACCACCATACAAAATTTGAGATTAGCCCTTATAAACAAACAGAGACACAAAAAAAAAGTAAACTATCAGAGAAACAAGTATTCGATAGTTTAATCTGTCTCGGTTAACTATCATCCGGGAAACGTCATTCTAAAAATAGAGTTTCGGAATGGGGTAGAAAACCCATCGCTTCTTAATCCCACAATACAAATTTTCGACCTCTAGAGTTTTATTATATACCTAGATATATTTGTGGGTAAGGTTTTGCATGCTTTCATTTTAAAGGGAAAATGAGGGTAGTCTGCGTATTTTGTGACGGATTCACGGACGTAACATTTGTATAATTTGACAACAAAAATAATATACATTATGAAGTACACATTTAATTTAGTGTCGAATAAAATCGTGCTCGACTCAAAGAAAAATACGAAAAGAGCGCAAAATATCAACTGGAGGTAAAATAAATAATTGCATGCTGTACCAAATCAAAACACCGTACGTAGCTCACTAGACTACGATGTGTCAGTCAAAAGTAATTGTGACTTGTAAACTATGTAATATGTTTGTGCTGACATCATAGATACTAAATGGTACGGTGTTCAGAAATAAGAAAATTAATGATAATATAATTGTAGAGTTGACTGTTTTAGGTTTCTAAGGCATGTGTTGCATAAATGTGTAAAGTGCTAGGATGAATAAAGTTTAAAAGTTTATTATTTATTTGAGAGACGAACTCATATGTGTTGTTTATTGTGTGACCTTATAAGGTAGGAATTGAACAAAGTAAATAAGTTAGAAAACTCATTTAAGAGTACATACACTATAAGATATGACGACCCCGTAGCCTAGTTGGTACTACATCTGCGTACGAAGCACAGGGTGATGTACATATGTTCGTGTGATGAACACTTGTGTTTGCCTTGTGTCTGTATGTTGTATATTAATATATGTATATTGTATGTATATCAGCTGTCTGACACCCATAGCACAGGCTCTGCCTAGGTTGGAGTCAGATGGCCGTGTGTGAGATGTCCCACATATTTATTTATTTATTTTATTTATATATGTACACAATACACAAATAAAATTTGTTCTCAGTTGCAATAACAAGTGAACCATAAACTTAACCAGAACCTAATTCAAACAAACAATCTTTATTGCCATATATAATCGGAGGCTAAGACCCAATTTGGGTCACTGAGGTACTCTAGTAAAGTAGTAATACAAGAGAGTTGGGAAAACCGCGCTTCGCTCTTATTCATTATTCTGAGAGTAGTATATACTTACCTACATATAATCAAATAGACGTTCAATGAACATGTGAACAGCCAAGATCCGGAAAGCATCTAGGCCCCTTCTCACACTGAGGTAATAAAAAAAACTACATAGTTTCAATCTCCCCATATATTCTCAAATACCGCGATAATAAATAGTCGCATCCCTTTGTTCGCATAGGCGAATGGAAACTTCTTTGAGAACTAATTAGTTCTTGATTTCAATCGCGGGCGAGATGAGGCCGAAAGTGGAATATAAGCACTCGGGAATACGCTGCTGGCAGATCGTTCTACAACTTTACTGTGTGCTATTAAATGACGATCAAGTACTAACCAACAAACCAACTATATTTCAGTAGCTTAGTGAGAAGGGGCTAGCTGTACTAAAATTTATTTCGATATGAACAACCAACCATTCATCCAATCCTGTCAAGCCACATTTGAACCAAACAGGATTTACCGTGGCTCAGACTTGTTTCTTATTTATTTATAGGTTTTCTAAGTCACCTTGATCGCTAGTTTGCGTGCACATAATGCTGTCGCAGCATAATCATACATACTGGTCGGATAACTATACCATTGATATAATAAAAAAGTAGAGGTTGAAAATCTATACATACTAAAAAACTGCTAAAAACTGAGTCAGAGGAATGTAAAAAGCGACACAGAACATATTCAGATTTATTTCAAATTTTTTGTTTGTCTGTTTGTGCGAGCCAATCTCCGAAACTGTTAAACCGATCTGAATGAAATTTTGCATTGTATCTTTTCTCTGCCATTGACTTCCATTCGGAAGTTCGCGGGTTCAAGCTATGCGTTTTCGATTTTCGAATTCATATTAAGTAAGTTTATTCGACGCTCTTATGGTTAAGAACACATCGTGAGGAAACCTGCACTACGAAACGAAGTAAATCAAAGGTTGTGCTTGTGTGTGAAATTGACCAACCAGCACTGGGCCAGCGTGGTCGACTAAGGCCTGTTCTCTCTAATTACATGGTAGGCTCGAGCCCCTCAGTGAGGACGTTTATGAGCCGTCAATCATGAGTGGTAAGTCAGTAAGTAATTGTTATGTGTTTGTGTTTCAGAGAGGTGATGGGGATGGGAGGCGCCATGGATAGCTGTGGCCGCTGCATGAAGTTCTCGCTCATATGCATCAACATCGTCACATTTGTAAGTATATATTTAAAACTTATGGTGCCTTACTTTTTATGTGGGTGCCAGGCTTGTAGAAGACACCTGCACGCACCTTCAAATGAATTGAAAGGTTGTGTGTAAAGTTGATCAACCCGAACAGGGCAACGTGGTCGACTAAGGTCTGTTCAACCTGATTTCAGGGTAGGCTCGAGGCCATCAGTGGAAACATTAACGATTTATCTATTCAATTATTGCATAACACCTCACTGAAAGGAAGAGACCAGCAGTGTACTTTGATATCCAAGGTGGATAAAAAGTTCCCTAACAAGTTAAACTCACTAAACTAATTGCAAAATGTATATTTTTTCACCTGAACTCATTTACAACACTATGAAATTTAACTGCGTGAGGAGGAGAAGGGGATTCTCGACCCTCTCAGAGAGGTAGCCCCTTCTGAAAGGAATGCCGATTCGCAACTCCGTCAAACTCAAACTAATTAATAAAACCAACCAATGGAAACAAATATATTTCGAAAAAAATTTTTTAGAATGCGCCATGCCGTGAACTAAAAGAGACGGCTTCACCAATGCTACAGTACTTTTATAAGCTGTAGTAGGGACTCCTATTAGGTATTCTGTGGCTGTAGTAGAAATGATTCTACAATCTGTTTTTCGGAGATCTCTTTTTAAATTTGCGAGAAGTAAGAAGGATAAGTGGTAAGTTTTCTTTTGCCTTTATTATGAACGATTTGGTATCAATCAATGGTAGGTCGCAACTCGTTTAAATCCTAATGTTCTAAAATCATACTAAAATGCCTCGCGTGAAAGACTGTATTCTTCATTTAATAAACACGTTTACCACAAATTCCTAGGAGTATAAAACGTGCGAGGGTGTTTATTGTGTGGTTCCAACCATTTTGATCGTAATCTGGTGGGTCGATGGCTTTGGAGGTTGGGGGTAGAGAGGTCAACACTTTGTTAGTGGCGGTTCTATACAAAGTGGCATGATTAATGTTGAGTTCTGCAAATATTTGACTTGTGATAGTTATATTCGCAGTTGTATTCTAGGTTATATATACCTAAGAAACGTCTATAGATAAAAATTAATCCGGTGCAATCTAACAATAATCAATCAATCCCACAATATAATCTAATATTGCACGCAACTGAAAGGTTCGCCATACAAAAGACATCAACGCGATCGTTTGCTGGGCTGTTTTTTATATACACATTTTTTTTATTTTATGTTCTTATTAGACAAGATTAAATTATTTTGCGTAAATAATAAATTATTTAAGATGTATCTTAATATATAATGTTATAGTTATATAGTTTATACTTAGTGATTAGTGATGCCAGTGGTGGTGCGCCGGTATATTTTTTAAAATAAAATCATAGTTGATCCGAGGTTGATTTATCATCTACTCGTTACTACGTTATAAAAAACATGTCTTTATAAGGCTGTGGTAATCACTTCACTTGAATTAAAAGCTTGCGAAGTAACGGGAAATAGCAAGCCCTTTCCAATACTCTTTAAGTGATCACATATTCATAAAGGGTAATGTATCTTCTGCTGTCGGATTAACGTGTCCTTCCGTAATTACTGATCATAGCTTCAGTGTTTTGGGTTCCGATTTGAAATATGTCCCTAAGCCTCGTCTCAACCGAACGAAGCAAAAAATTGATTATGCTGCGGTGGAATCGGAGCTTAGAGCTACTAACTTTAATAAGGTTTTGACCCTGAACAACGTAAATGAAGCAGTCAGTGAGCTTGACTATATATTGCAATCTGTGATTCGCAAAAATACCAAAACAGTGAGGGTCAGCCGAACTAAATACACCTTAAAACCATGGATGACCCCGGGTCTACTTAAATGCCAGAAAAACCGCGATCATCTGCACCTACTAGCGAGAAGATATCCAGATGATAAAATTCACCAAACTACCTACAAGCGTTATAGGAACTTCCTCAATGGACTCATGTTTCGCCTAAAATCCTCTCATGATAGCCATGAATTATATGCTAACAAAGATAACCCAAAAAAACTTTGGAATTCTATTAAGGACATCTGCAACCTAACTAAAAGCAAGAACGAGACTGCAAATGAGCTGACTAGCATTCACGCCAATCAGGCCGCCTCTCTTAATTATTGCAACCATTACTTCTCGACCATTGGAAGGAACCTGGCTGACGGGTTGCTCTCTAATTTAAACACCACTGAGATGACTCTTGCATCTGGCTGCAAAGCATCTAACCCAAGTGCCAACTCCCTTTTTCTTTATCCAACAGACACTGTAGAAATTAATAGCCTTATCAAAGGTCTGAAAATTGATAGTGCTCCAGGACTAGATGGATGCACGCCTAGAGTTATAAAGGAAGTGGCTGGGGCAATAATATCTCCCTTGGTTCATATTTTTAATCTCAGTTTAGAATCAGGTATCTTTCCTGAGAATTGGAAAGTGGCTGTTGTTATCCCTATTTTCAAGGCAGGCGATAAAAAGGATCCAAGTAATTATAGGCCAATATCGCTACTTGGTATAATCTCTAAGCTGCTGGAAAAGTTAGTAAACAGGCGACTTATGGAATTCCTTGAGAAGTTCGGTGTCCTCTCAGATAGACAATTTGGCTTCCGCAGAACAAGATCTACTGAAGAAGCGGTTGTTCTCTTAATTGAGAAGATCTCTGGTGCGTTGGATCTTGGTTTGTGCTGTCTTGGGGTTTTTCTTGACCTCGCCAAGGCATTCGACACTGTTTCGGTTCCAATTCTGTTGCAAAAACTTCATAATGTAGGAGTCCGAGGTATTGCTCTGGACTGGTTCAGAAGCTACCTTTCGGGTCGTAGTCAATGCATTAGAGTTGGTGACCGGACCAGTGACAAAATGCCGGTACAGTACGGCGTTCCCCAGGGTAGTATTCTAAGACCCACGCTATTCATAATCTACATGAATGATTTGCTGCAACTGTCTGATTTGGAGGCTGAACTTTTCTGTTACGCTGACGACACTGTGGTTTTATTCAATGGCAAATGTTGGCAAAACGTTCACAAATTAGCGGAAACCGGATTGGCTAAAGTTGGATACTGGCTCAGGACTAACCTATTGACCCTCAACACAAATAAAACCAAATTTATCTCATTCCATAAAACGAAAGCGTCAAGCCCACCTCCTCTGCCCCTCTTAAGGATACACTACTGCAATGACCTAGGCGACAAGCCTTGCAATTGTGATGAAATACAAAGAGCGGACTCATTGAAGTACTTGGGAGTCACTTTGGACGAACACCTGTCCTTTAAACCCCATATCGGTGCCCTTGCCAAAAGACTGAAAAAATGTATATATATAATGAAATATCTGAGGAACTCGGCGCGCCTGGATATCCTTATTCCTGTGTATACGGCGCTTTGTGAGTCGCTGCTACGTTATTGTATCCTGGCTTGGGGTGGCGCAGCCAAAACTAACCTCTTAGTACTGGAGAGAAGTCAAAGAGCCATACTTAAGGTTATGACACGCAAACCTAGGGATTTCTCAACAGATGAGCTCTATAGCCAGACCAAAGTTTTACGAGTGCGTCAACTATTCATATTGCAAGCATCTAAATCAGCTCACAGAGCCACCATAAATTCTCCTTTATACAGCGAACTAATCACGCGACGGATATACAGACTATCTTTACCCAAGACTAAAACTAAATTCGCCAAACGATTTTCACCATACATTCAGAAATTTATCTACAACAAAATTTGCCACCATCTTAACTGCTTAAAGGTCCTTCCTACGAGTTCAATGGTGAAAAACCTTAAATCTTGGCTTCTGGATCTAAACTACGTTCAGACGGAAGAGATCCTTAAATCCGTTACATAACAAGACGTTTCAGTCGCCCTCACACACACACAAATACATACACACACACACACACACACACATACACATACACACACACACACACACACACACACACACACACACACACACTCAAACAAATTCTACACTTACCTACCACTCACATCTTACATTCACTTACCATTAGCCATTATCATTTATTATCATGCATGCTTTTATACACATAGGTAAATTTTAACTTACCTTGTATTCCCTATTAGTAATACCAGTTGTTTGTTAATATTCTTCTCACTCCCATACCTGTTACTTAATTATCCACTGTTTAATGTGATTGTGTTTGGTTACCGCGATACAAGCCTTGAGCTTAGTGCTGGAATCAAAGCTACTGCCTCTGTATTATGTGGATTGAATAAAGTGAAATTGAATTGAATTGAAATTGACTTTGAGCTTTCTTATGAGGACTGTTGTAAGCTATCACGTCTTTCATCCCTAATTTATATATGGCAAAGCATATTCGTCTCAAGTTGTTGGTCTCATTCATTCATATGGTAATATAAAAGGATGGGAAATTAATGAAATTAATTTTGAATTAATGATGTTTAAAATAAGCAGCGCAGCTGTCAAATTCACAAATTCATCTTAATTTAAGTGGGATGTTTCCGCATGCCTGCTAAAACTAGTGCGAATTACGCGTAAAATTGATGTTTGACGCAAGAATGTTACAAGTACTAACGTTTAGTACTTATAACATTCTTGGTTTAACGTCTTAAAATTTCAGTTGATAATCACCTGTCCCTTTTTGTTTTTAAGAACATGAAAGGGAAATATGGTTTATAACTTCTAACTAACTGACTTAACTAAGTGATTTAAATATACTAAAGTTAAAAATAAATACTTTGAACTTTGAACTAAATTTAAGTTAGAGCTTAATATGTAGAATCGGGTCCATTGAGGACCTTTTAACTTGAGAGACTGTGGTAGGGAGGAAAAAATATTGTCCACATGGGGGGTGTGACCAAGACCGAACGTTAAGATCTTTGCCACTGTCCAGTAACAGACGTCTTTCGGCTAAAATGATGAGGAGTATCGAAAATAATTGAAATTGTAAAATACAATACAATACAATATTCTTGTATTAAGACGACGTAATAGGACGTAATGCCTCAAGTCTCTATAATAATAATAATAATAAAAATATTTTCTCCAAACACAAAGAACAATAGTAATATTGTTGTGTAAACAAACAAGGGTATTTAATGCTAATTTAGATATGTGTCGGAGACTGGAGCCTGAGCTAGGACGAGCCTGTATTACAGGTGTACATACATTACATAAACCTGGTGTATTCTGGTTTCCAGCTAGGCGGCGTGCTGGTGGTGGCGATGGGCGCGTGGATATGGAGCACCAGGTCGTTCTCCAGCACGCTGCTCAGCAACAACATGTTCGTGGCGTCGATGGCGGTGGTGGTGGCGATGGGTGCCGCCGTCATGCTGCTGTCGCTGCTGGGCTGCTGCGGCGCCGCTAAAGAGGTCAAGTGCATGCTGCTCACGGTACGTGGTATTCTTCTTCTTTTTCTTCTTCACGGGTCAATGGCATACCAAATTACATGTTTACAGAGCCAACAACTTAGCCACCACTACTGCACTGTCCGAAGCGACCATCAGGTCATGCTAGGAACAGATGGGAACACCAAGTGGGCTATGGATTGCTTCGCACATACTCTACAAACAAGCCATGTTCGGGTCACTGGAAAGTTCCCACCCATTTGAACATGTTTTCTTTGCTGGCCAAAGTAACCTGGGTCCGAAGGTTATTCAAATCTCCAAATTGGCCACGGAAAGTGTTATAATAAGTACAGCAAAGTAGACAATTTTTATATATTTAAAACTACACAGCTGTTCGTTGCGTCGATGACGTGCTAGCGTAGCTTTTCTGATCGTGTTGATGAAATTAACATCACAGTTAAACCAAAGCATGTGCCTGGTGACTATGTAAGGCACAGATTCAGGGTTAGCTCGAGCTCCTCGAAGGAGACTTCATAAAGACAGGCTCAGTTAGAGCTAGTTTCCGTTTCAATTATTCCCTTTTCAATTTAATAGGCTGAGATATGAGTCCAATCCAATAGGCACGTTTAGAATTTATCAGGGGAGTGCGAATGCTACTTAAAAGTGATTGCGTACCTATGCATAGTTACCGTTTACAGTTTGTGTAAACCAGAAGAGTAAACACAATTACCTGTGGTGTGGTAGACAGACTGTATATATTAATGAGCTGATGCGTGGCTGTAGTTATAACAATTCATTTACTTTTCAGATTTTTAATATTTTGCTATAAAAAAGCTCTAACAATTTAGAGAGAATAAAAAAATATCATATTACAGTACTACATCCTGGTGTTTATAATCTTCGTGGTGATGCTGGTGGGAGGGATACTCCAGTTCGTGTTCCGGGAGAAGGTGGTGACGTCACTGGACCGCGAGATGTACGCGGCGATCCCGTACTACGGCACGCGGCACGAGTACACACGCGCGTGGGACGACACGCAGACGTACTTACAGTGCTGCGGCGTGAGGAACTACAAGGACTGGAACGACAACCTGCCGGAGAGTTGCTGCAAGGAACTCTTCCACGGACAGGTCAGTATGTGGATTGTGGAATCTCACTAATATGAACTCTGTGCAATCTGGAATCTATCCTAACCCTAAATGGATTGAAGGAGTACAGTCAAGAGGACGCTATGCTAAATGCAACATTAGGGCTCGCCGGTGGCCATACTATAGTTACTACTAGGACCGTTGAGTTCCATTCGGAAGTTCGTAGGTTTAAGCTTCGGCACGGCACGTACCAATTTGTTTTCGAATTCTAATTATTATGTTCTTCTTCTTCTTCTTCTTATCGTGTCGATGACAAAATTTGATTATTGTGGACCAGAACTTTGCCACTTCAACTGCATGTTTATTGGTCGCTCTTATGGTGAAGGAAAATATTATGTACAGAAACCAGCACACACTGCACGAAATAATTTAGAGATTGTGTGAATTTGTGTGTGAAGTTGACCAACCCGCACTGCTGGGCCAGCGTGGTCGACTAAGGCCTATTCACCCTGATATCAGGACCGGTTCGTATAAACTTTTTGCATCGGGACAGCTAGTCTAGAATAAAACTAAGTTAAGCAATTAATAATATAACAAGCTACTTTCTTACGTATACCTGGATCTTTTATATTTGTAAAGGAAATAAATATATTACTTACTTACTTCTTTATTTTCATCAGTCTTCTGGAACATGGATTACAACCGTAAGTTGTTTCTGTTTTCGGGAATCCCTTTAAAACACTTATAAGTTGATCTGCATGTGTGACGTAAAATTTAAAATACGTTAGTTTTTCAATCGAGAGTGGAAATCATCATCAATGGCTATAACAGTCCACTGCTGGACAAAGATCCCTCGCCAAGGCCGCAAGCGGGGCCCGTAATTTCCAAGTTTTACAAGCTGGTTAAGATCACAGGGGCAAATAAGAGACGAACAGAAAACGCTGCTCCCATTATTTAACTTCAGGAGACATCATACATTCGAAGCCTTCTAAAAACACTATGGTGTAGCTCTACGTCTCGAGTTATCGTATGTTTTTTAACAACATAAATTATTTTCTCAGCGCATGGACTGCCGATCGGCTCCGAACCCCACGAACATGTACACGGAAGGCTGCCTCTCCAAGACCGTGGACTTCCTCAGGGAAGACGCCATTTACATCGGCGTCGTCGCAGTCATCGTCGCCCTCATCATGGTATTTTACTCAATTATTTATAGCATGTTGCCAAACGTGGTTATAATTAAGTTATTTATGAGCTGAAGGATCTGCTCGCTTACCTCTTACGCGACACACAGAAAAGACTGCAAAGAGAAAAAATAATTAAATGGGCATATTTTTTTCCCGATGTACCTATGACTTTTCCCCTGTCAGATGTTTTTGAACTGCTCTAGAAATGTTTCTGTTTAAGATAGGACGTAAAAAAATATTGGTTCCGTTAGTTAAATCAATAATTTATGTGAAAATTAACTAAAAGCTCCTAAAAACCTTATAAATGTACAAAATATTGGTAACGGAAGCCGCTGAATACCCTATATTTACCGTGTCCAATACAAATTTCACAAAAATCAAAAGCAGATTTTACGACGTGTATCCGGTCAATCTTGTTGTTTTTACTCATTTCTTGAAGATTTAAGCACAAATTTACATAATTTAACCTTGTTTTCAATTTAAAATATGTTAAAATAGCTTAAAATACGTTAAAACTATTCAGACAAAAAATTGTCTCTTCATACGTTACCAAAAATGTTTTTGCCATTTCTCCCGTTTAGAAGGAAAAATTACCATTCTATTAAATTTATTTGTAAGCAGTAACACTTTTCTTCACAAGGCAACATTTAGAACAGTCAATATGACAGTTAATTAAAGTAAAAATCTATTTTGAAAATGTCGTATTTGAGCGTGTCACTTTGTGTTCCTTCCAGTGCAACAAGTTTGTCTTATTAATTTCGATAGATTCATTAGTACTATTGTAAAGAATTATTTTTTTTCGAAATCCATCTTTATTCAAGATTATTATTAAATAAACTGGTATTGATATCATGTATAGAAATAGCTAATTTTTAGTTTTTTCTAATGAGAAAAATGTTCCGTTACCTTCTCTTCCGTTACTGGATGGTGGTAACGTAGGCAACGGAAGCAAAAAAGTAACGGAAAGAAGCATAAAGGCGCGTTCAAAATGAAGAAGTTATCGTAATATATATTCATCATGATAAGATCTCTTTTTTCTGTTTTTCTTTATACAATCGAAAAATTTCAATACTAAACAATCTATTATAATTTTTTTAGATTAAGGCAACTCTATCAGTTGCAACGAATTAAAATGAAATGAAAAACCCTGAGAAATAATCCAATTTTAATAATAAAGGTTTGACCAGTTTTCGAAAAAAAATAGATAAAGCTAAAAGAATCGGAAACATAAACAACAAATTGCAAAGAAGCGTTTAAAATTTTCTGTTACTTTGTGTTTGTCAAAATTTAATACATTAGGTACACTTATAACATTACCTTTAGAATTCCGTTACCGTTCTTTCCGTTATTTCCACAAAAAAATATGTTAATTAATTGATTATAACTTTTATAATACTAAACTAATTCTATATGTTTCTTTTGAATATTATAAAATAGCGTTTGCCGCTTCTTTTAAAAAAATAATGACTTAGTTTCCCATTGTTGTTTTTAAACAGCAGAGAAAAAAAGATAACTTTTGGCACGACCCGGTAACGGAACCTCGAAAAAAGTATTGTAATTTAAAAATTAACATACTAATGTTTTAATTTTATTTAAAAAATATGGGGAGAAGCTGTTGCTTTACTAAATAACGACGTTTTGTATACCTTTCTAACTTAAATTTCGTTGTATCTTTCAATTTGTGTAGTAACGGAAGAGAAAAAAAATTCCGACCCATTTGTATTAAATTCGCAATTTATCTATATTCTGTAGATATTTTGCCGAAATTTGTATTTTTATAGGTGAATAAAACTTTACTGATCATCTAGAGTGCAAAAAACAATGAAAATTATAACTTTTGTAAATTTAGACTCTTTCAACAATAGGTACACCGGGAAAAAAAAAAGCCCAAATACGGGGAAAGACTGTTTACTGACTAATAATTGATGTGGCTTGTGGGTTTGCAAAGTGACATTTATAATTAACGAGAACACTGGTCCTTGCAAAGAGGTTAGAAGAGCCCGCTTCACTCTTCCATTCTCTTTGGGTCCTTGACATCTTTTGTATAAATTATGTGTGTCACTCAAATTTAATTATTTTTTCTCTTTGACTACGATTACTCTATTTAATTATTTTTTCTCTTTGGATTACTCGATGAACCGATAATAAACTGTAGAGGTCCTGAGAGCAGCCTAGCGCCTTCGTTCTCATCTAGCGATGTATCGCACGTTTCTCTTTCACATTACACGTTCAAACGAACGTGTGCGTAATATTTTAAGAAAATATTAGACAAATAGATATTATTCTTTCTTTTATTGGAATCCATGACATCTGGTGGGGAACAGGTGATACTGTCAAAATCCCAGTTCTCAAGAATTTATTTATAATGTTTTTCAGGGATTTATATTTTAAATGTTACCAAGTTACTACAGGATAGTTTATCCCAAAAATCATAACCTACCTAATCGTTTTTATTTTTCAGTTGCTGGCTCTTATATTCTCTTGTGGGTTATTCGTGAAGATAGAGTGACGATAGCCGCAACACAACTGCCACGTGACCACATCGTAACTGCAAGCCGACTGCAACGCGACTGCTCGATGTCATTGACTGTTTTTAAAGTATGTGGTTAATTTGCTTCGTGTCATTGTGCGTTCGCTAACTATTAATTTATTTTTTAAATTTTCCTATAAAATGTTGTTATCGGTGTCATACTTTTTTTTATTCCACTCCTTTAGTTTAAATACTTCCACACTAATATTAGAAACAGTTATAAACTGTTCGCAACTGTTCAATTTTATACTTCATTTTGCACCCACACAACTAAACAGCAATGTCGAAACACCAATTCTATAATAGTACGGCTTGTTAACCTGAATTACGGTCCTATCTGGCAGAAAGCATGAAACTTAGCATACTGACAGCGAATTTGACATATGTCATCGAACCCGTAGCTTTTATATATGTGCTTCAATGTCGATATGGAAACACGCTGAGAAATGATTCCCCCCCCCCTTTTCCCTCATTTTACCTCCCTAATTTTGTTTTTTTTTTTCATTTTCTACAAAAAACGGTAGGACTGATGAGTTTATTTTTCAAGAACCAAATAGTTGTCGATAAATTACCTACAAAACGATACTACATTTTATCTCCATAGTGCTAAGATTAATATATTTCTATATACAGCCATTAACGTATTATGAAATTTTAAAAACAGGCACACTTTTTTCTTCCTTACTTCATTTATAGGAAAACGACAAGAGTGGTGATAAAATGGACTAAAGAAGTCAACTACCTTATACATTAAGCTAAAAAATGACATTTATTTCATAGTCGTAAAGGCATTACTTCTAGAGTTACAGCTCACCGCGTCTGCCTCAAGTACTCTTTTTTTTACCTTTTTAGATTACCATCTTTCTGTTAACTTTGTTTAGCGTAGATTAGATTCAGATTTTCTAATTAGAAATAAAACAGTCCATGTATTAATCCAGGCCACAGTCTATTTACATGTAAAACTAGCTGTCTGCCCGCGGCTACGCTTGCGTTGTGTTTCGACATTTCCGTATTAATTTTTAACTATCCCACTTTTTTCCGTGATTTTAAAGTATCCAACATGTTGACCGAGTATATAAGGCACCACCATACAAAATTTCATTTCAATCGGTCTAACAGTTTCGGAGATAAGCCCGTAGAATATACTGCGCCGTATGAGTTACTAAAGTTTTTTAACTATCCCACGGGAACATTTTAATTTTCTGGGATTAAAAGCATCTAAGATGTTGACCGGGGATATAAGGTACCACTATACAAAATTTCATTCAAATCGGTCGAATAGTTTCGGAGATTAGCCCTTATTTATATATAATCCTTATTTATAGTTAAAGCTTAGAAAAGTTTTCCTAGAAAAATACACACACAGAAAACTTCTAAATAGTAAAGTTTCACACTAATATCACGCAACTCGGCGATACGCAACGACGAATATTATTTTGAATATCATCGTGTTATTTAGCAATAACACGAGCTCTTTGGTTATGATAAGGTAGACGTAATTGATAAACGACATTGAAGATATAATTATTATTTTAATTTTGGACCTTTAAAATTATCTCTTCAACATTTACCAAACACTCAATTTAAGAAAACAATTGATTTTACATAGCACAAATAATACATTTCACAGCTAATGGACTTTGGAAAGACACTTGGGACTAACTACGTTCGTTAGAAGTACCATCATCGAACATTTGAGGTTGAAATGAATGTGGAAAGGAATTAGTCCCCTGGTATGCTGCTAAGGTTCGTTCTAACCTTTTTTTTATCTTTAACGCAGGTGTCTATGATGACATCTTGTATTCTATTAACATTGAGATCAATCAGAGAGAATTGAGATCAAAAAATTAAGATATGAGCGCCATAAAATCCTCCATTCTTCAGCATAAAATTTTGCATTTGGGTTTAATTCTTTCTGCTCCTCGGTGGGAATTTGATAGTGTTGTGGGCACCTTCGTGGTAGTTCCCGACGCGCGTAAACCAGCCGCACGAGCGTATGATGACGTCAGTGGTCGCCGTGCCCAATGGCAGCCCGAGCGCGCTGATTCGTTCCAGGAACTGCGCTGGACCTGATATGATCTGGATACATCGAAATAATTAATTTTGAGTTATGTTAAAGGTAGATCACGTAGAACATTGCTAACTAAGGCCGTTGTTTGAAACGCGGTTTCAATGTTTCTAGTTCCACAACGTAAAGTTTGTGTTTTTTTTACATGTTCGTATTCGCTACGAAAGAAAAACATCCTGAGGAAATGACGCAAATTACTTAATTTGATATACCTAAGGATCTATAAGTACTACGTGATATACTTATGTATTGAATTACGTCTGTCATTATTTGAAAATAAACTGATAGTCTTGGACAAAATTAAGCTTCTCCTCGGTAGAAACGATTAATTTAATGAGTAGTAATTTTAACATACTCTGCCAAAGACGACGTGTTTCCCGTCAAGCTGTGGAAGCGGCTTGAAGATGATGTTGAACTGGCCGCAAGCCTCGTTGTCTGACGTGATCACCATTGACATCACTCCTATGGACACATATAAGACACTCAAAACATTACGCTCGAAGCATTACAATCACAGTAGCTTTTAAACACATCATAGACATGAAGGGTAGGGATTTACTTGAGTATAGACTGTAAAACTGGGCATCAGTAGATATGTGTCGAAGAATGCTATAAGACTTAAATATGTTGCATTTGGAACGTGATAATAAAGAAATATCAGGAATGATGAGATCCGCAGGCGAACCAGAGTCACCGACATAGCCCGAAGAATGGCTAAACTTAAGTGGCAATGGGCTGGGCATATTGCGCGTAGAACCGACGACGGCCGATGGGGTAGAAAGGTTCTTGAATGGCGACCGCGCGCCGGAAGACCTAGTGTGGGCAGGCCCCCCACGAAGTGTACCGACGATCTGGTGAGGGTCGCGGGAAGCCGCTGGATGCGGGCAGCGCAGGACCGATCATTGTGGAGATCCTTGGGGGAGGCAGCAGTCCAGCAGTGGACGTCTTTCGGCTGAGATGATGATGATGATGATGATGATGAAAGAAATATTTACAATCTGGCACGTAATAACGACGGACCTTTTATTTTTTGTCAAAGTAAAAACAGTCTTAAATGTGCAAGACGCACCTGGCACGGTGTGTTTGAGCAGGAAGTTCTCAGCAGGCATGGGCTCGGGCAGCCCCTCGGGGATGTAGCAGCTGAACCCGTTGTCCTTGCACACGTCCCCCCCGCGGCAGTAAAGCTCGGGGACGATCCTAACACAAAAAAAAAACAAATTCAAAAAGTGTTTATTCGAAGTAAGATTTTACAAATCACGTTTTGACGTCGAGGCGAGTTCACGATTTGGCTGTCTTCTGTGGAGAAGAACTCGTCGGAAGAAACTCCACAGGCGTTGCATCTTTTCAAAATATTTTTACATGATTATTATTTTATACAATTTGATTAATATAACAAAGAGTGCAAACGAATTATGCAATTAGAGGAAGGCAACCAGTCAAAGTAGAAAAAATAAACTGATAACCAATCCATCTACCACAATCACAACCGGCAATCGACTAGAGCAGACCAGTCCCCCCAAGCAGCACCACGTTCACGAGTTTGACGTAACACCACCAAAAATATCCATATCATTTCAGTCAATAAACGTATACATACACTACAACAATAATGATATGACGGTCCACTGCTGGCCTACAAAAAGGCTTCATGATTTATACAGCCGGTCCTGTGCTGATTGCATCCAGCGGCTTCTATAGCGACTCTCATCAGGTCGTTAGTCTACTTTCTCTCTTCGTTGGTTCCTTTGCATTTTAGGTACCTAATGCAATGTTTTCTCTACTGCTAATACCGTTAGAAGCAAGCTGCTGGTGAGATGAGGACTCGAATGCACTATTAATAAGATATGAGCGCCATTGAAGCCAAAGTTTAAAATAAATCCTACTTATAAACGCGAAAGTTTGTAAGTATGGATGTATGTTTCTTACTCTTTCACGCAAAAACTACTGAATGGATTTTAATGAAATTTTACTATATTATAGCTTATGTTTACATCAAAATAACACATAAGCTACTTTTTACCGCGGGAAAATACCTCATTCCCACGGGAAAATCTGTAAGGGCAGACGGAGCCGCGGGGCGGAAACTTAGTAAGTATATAAATATTTCCGTGACTCTAGCTAGTACGATCTTTTTTTTTGGTGATAAATGAAAGCCAAAAAACAAGGTGCACATTAAGTAATAAATAGTCTAAGGCTGCGTTTCCACCAGAGATATGTTTGTAAAGAACCAATAGAACCGCTGCAGTGATCCAGGCCAGGTAAATGGAGCGCGTTTCTACTGGTTCCTGACGAACACATTCTTCGCTACGCATCCTCGCTCATCTCTGGCGGAAAAGCAGCCTAAATTGTAGCCATGACTGATATGGAACGTGACACCTAAAGATCCTGGTGCCCGAGTAGGCGTGGCCGCGCGGGTCGCCCTTGACGAGGCTGATGAAGAACCTGCACGTCTGCGGGGCGATGTCCGTGAACAGCTCCACGATCACCCTCCCGATCTTAGAACCGCCGCGGACCCACACTTCCATCAACACCCTGCCAGCACAGAATACCAAATAGTAGCTGCCAGTCACAATCAATATTAAAAATCTGGGACATCAATCGTGCATGCGTCCTGCTTGCTCGCCGCTTTCGTACTGGCAGCCTATTCCCGCAGACTGCCAGTACGCAGGGCACAGTACCCCTAGATGGTTTAAAAGGTTTATTTCTACAATTCAATTACATGGAAACTTAAAATCTAACTCAAGCCAGAACAGAAAAATAATAACCGTTTTTTTTAATGTTCGCTTTGCAATCGCTTCTTCGCCATTACAGAATTAGTTCCATAGAAAATCCGCAATGGGTATACCTAACGAGGATTTTTATTTTTCTTCTCAATATTTAATTTACTATTAAATTGAGTTTGCGTTTAGTAACATTGAGTTTAAATAGAACATAACAATATAATTTGTAGTTAAGTGGGTTGCAAATCATACTGTCATATAATTTGGAGTCATAGGGCCGTGTGTGAGATCTCCCCCACATTATTTATTCACATAGCGAAATGCATATGAGATCTCTGTTTTCTGTATTTTAGATTTAGTTATACCGACACGACCTAAATGTTATGCGTTACCTACCATGCAATAAGGCTTATAACTCCCCAAATACTAATAAAAATATATTTATAAAATATAAATAACGAATATATCATACTTCATAGGTACTAGGTACTAATATATAATAATAATAATAATAATAATATATTTATTTAACTCCACAAACAAACAAAGAATAAATAATGCTTAAGAACTACAGTTACTGTACGATATACTTAATGCAAGATTGTTTGTGGGGCAACTGGACTGGAGCCTAAACTAAGCCAGAGGCCTGTATCTTAGGACTCCAGAGACCGAGACAGAGACTAAAGAGGAAAGATTTGTATATTTGTGTGTATGTTTGTAATTAACAAACTTAAAAACTACTGTGCCGATATCAAAAATTCTTTCACCATTAGAAAGCTACATTCACCCTTATTACATAGGTTACCTTTTACCGCAGGAAAATTCCTCATTCCCAAGGGAAAATTAGTTTCCGCCCACGTTATTCGCGGCTGAAAACTGGTTAATAAGAAGCAGCAAAGTGATAAGGACCAATGATTGACGATAAAATGATGAACTAAATAAAGTGGCGTACTTTGGTCGGTAAACTTCGGGAGGCTTATCAAACGCTGGGTCCTTTATGTCCTTGTCTAGAGACCCTTGCTTGAACAAGATGAACTCCTGCCTGTTCACACGGAAATATACACATAACACCCCCCCACACTAGCGCCTTTCGAGCGCAGACGTCGTGCGTTGCGTATGCAATCTTTCGCGTGTCTGTCTTTTGTTTAAGAATAAGAATAAGAAACATTTATTTGCGGGACATCACAACACAACAGAAAATACAAAAGTAAACAAGTAAGAAAAAAAATTACATGGTACGAAAACAATGTTTACAGTACATATATGAATTATTGGTAACATAATCCGTATGTGCTGCGACACCACACAAAAAGGGCCTCCCTCAGCGAAAGCCGCAGCCTCTTAGGCTACAGCGCTGGTCTTCCGGGAGTCCTTTTGAAATTTCTACTTATTTGTTTCACTTGCGTTGCTGTCTATGATTGTATGCGCGACATGTGTGCGCAACCACAGAATACCAAGTAGTAGCAACGCAAGAAATCGACGCGCAAGAGACGCTAGTGTGGGGGTGTGTGAATATAAAATTATTCAATTACATTAGAAATCAAGTTCAGTTACGAGTGTTTTGGTCTCCAAACAAATTCAATCGAATACTCAAGTTTGGTATTAAAGTAATGCACAATTAATCAGAAATAAGATATCCAAATGAATTTATTTAATTTACTTGTACTTGTATTTTATCTCTGCGTACTAACGCTTCTAGCCTATTTTATTGTAGAATATTTTTGCGTAGTTTTGTTTTTTTGTCATACACAATATGAATGAATACACAAAACTATGAGTTGGGAAGTGATTTGGAACACTTACTGAGCACCCAAGATGAGTTTGTGTTTGGTGTCTTCCCATGCCTCATTCAATTCTTTTGTGGTGGGCTGTTCTGACTTCTGTAGGGTGGGTAGGACATGAAAATAACTTTAACAGTACTGTTTATAGATATCTTCTAAATATATGGTGAAATCTTATGAATTTATGAATGTTTAGTAAGTACCTACTTCAGTAGTAAAAAGTCACCATGATACATAAAGTATAGACTAATCTATTATCAGTTTTGATAACTTTAAACTAATGAATAATTTAGGTTATTTTTGATAAATGAAAACACTCCCGTTGACCTTGCTACGGCGTAGCAAGTAATCGTAGCAAAGTGCTACGCCACTTATACGTGCGTAGCTAGTTTTTCTTTTACATTCATCCAGTTCCACGATTGTATACTTCCGCCATGTTTGTTCCCCATACAACTATGAACATAATATTGTCAATAAATATGTTACTATTGTTGTCAATAAATATTTCATGTCTTACAGCTATAAGTAGCCGCTGGTAGATATTAAAGTTCTTCTTTACGATGGCGTTGAGTAGCCTTTGCCTGTACTTGCACATCAGCTGGTTCATCTTGCAGGTCTGCGGGTCGTTCCAGCAGTCCACGAAGCCCTGGAACAGACCAAACGCATTCCTTTGAAAGTAAATCAATTTAGTGTACGACGTGGTATGGCAAATAATAACTTGACATTAATTACGTAACGTTTTTTGCATTAATAATTTAAATCTTGTTTAAATAAATTTGGAATATTTTTTAATTTTGATATTTATAAAATAACACACATACCGAGTAAGTTTTTTAAATTTAATAAGTATTATAACAACTTTGTAATAGCCACATTTACTGCAAATAAATTTACGTATAACAGAATTCTGAAACTTTTCGGAGTAGGTATAACCCGTAAAAAGTCTACTTACCGCACACCTAATCGTAAGTGTGGGTGGGTTTTAACAAAATTGTATACCTACATCTCGCTTTTGAAGCAAAGGCACTGGGTGGTCACTCCATACAAAAAAACGCGTTTTGTCAAGCTACTTCTTTTTGAATAACAACTGAATATCAACTACAAGTCAATGGTGCTAGGCGCTATGTCCCCGAACACCTCCGGCGGAGTCCCGCGGCGCCTCCGGGGTGCTGGGCGTGGGGCGCTATATCGGGCGGGAAACTCATTCTGGTGGGGAGTGAGTGTCCTTTCTGTACGGGTCAGTACTATTATTTTCTTCTATGGCGAAGGTGTACTTACACCTTGCCTTTGTATGATGTTGATGCGCTTGAGCAGCTCCTTGTTGACCTTCATGTTCTCCTGCAGCTGCCGCCCGTAGAAGTCCAGCCTCCTCGGCTTCAGGTACAACTCGGGGTACAGCGGCGGAGGGTGGTCGTCCACCTTATGCCTCATCATTTGGAGCTGGATGCCATAACACAAATCATGTAATATAACTGGCTTTCCGCCGTGGCTCCATCCGCGTTAACAGATTTTCCCGTGGGAATGAGGCATTTCCCACCGTAAAAGGTAGCCTATGTTACTCAGGGTGAACGTAGCTTTCTAATGGTAAAAGAATTTTTGAAATCGGCACAGTAGTTTTTGAGTTTATTCATTACAAACATACACACACACAAAAATACAAATCTTTCCTCTTTAAAATATAAATATAATAATAAAAAATTTAAAAAATCTATTCATTTCAGGCAACATTTACCATATCATAAATACCTTACAGAATATCATACATATTTAATACTTAATCTAAACACTAAACCACACTAAGCTTCGGCGTGTGTGGTAGGTCGGCGGGCAGATGTCCTCAGAATTTCCGAAACACATGGCAATATATGGGAACGTATCAGACTCGGCCATCTGACCAGACGTTTCGCTTTGTTGGACGTTTTGCTGATTAGACGTTGTGATATGGAGGGCCCCAAACTAGGTAGAGCCTGTACTATTGGTGTCAAACAACTGATATATAAACATTATATAAATACACAACATCTAGAAAAAAAGCAAACATAATTAGTTCAATATATTTAATTAGATTATTATTCCAATATAGTTTTCATTTTACTCGTATTTTTAGTCGAAGAAACCAGCCCTACAGCCAGGACAGACAGCCCAGTCTTTGTAATGTGATGAGTTTTCTAAGAAATAGAGTTTATTTATTATCGATTTTGTTGAAGACCAATTAATTTCAGGAATTTATTAAAATAGAATTACCTCTTTGAGATGATTACACCATAGATTGTAGAATTCGATGGTGATCAACGGGAATCTGGGAGGCTGTAAGTGAAAAAACATTAAATAGCAACACGCAACACAACAGTATAATTTGCAAAAAAAATATTTTTCAAAGTATGTGAAAAGTGATCTTCATGTTTCAAATTTATCATTTAACTAGCGACCCGCCCCGGCTCCGCACGGGAAAATGGTTATTGTGGGTTATCCTTAAGTATATTATGCATGTATTATACATAATAAACATTCCTCTTGAAACACTCTATCTATTAAAAAAAACTGCATCAAAATCCGTCTCGTAGTTTTAAAGATTTAAGCATACATAGGGATATAGGGACATAGGGACAGAGAAAGCAACTTTGTTTTATACTATGTAGTGATATCACACGTCCATCTTTAGGTCAAGGATTTAGGTACATACATGTACAAAAATTTTAGTCCAGTAGTTTCGGAGGAAATAGGCGCTGACAGACAGACGGACGGACAGATACACGAGTGATCTTACAATGGTTCCGTTTTTTGATCCGTTCCGGTACGGGACCCCAAAAATGAGCTCGTTTGACTACAGCCAGGAACATCCTTATTTGGTGGAAAAGATAAGGTGGGTATAGGCAAGAGTACTCACGAGGTTGAACACCCTGGGCTTCCGTATGTACGGCGGCCGCGGCTTCTCGGGCTCCGGGGGCGGAGTCTTCAGCAGCGGGTGCTCCAGCAGGTCGTCGCATCGTTGCATTTCCTCGGGCGTCATGGTGAGGCCTCTCTGTGCTTTCAACCACGAACATTAAAATAAAATATATTTAACTGGCGACCCGCCCCGGCTCCGGGAAAATGGTTATTGTGGGTTATCCTTAGGTAAATTATGCATGTATTATACATATAAACCTTTCTTTAGAATCACTCTATCTATTAAAAAAACCGCATCAAAATCCGTTGCGTAGTTTTAAAGATTTAAGCATACTTAGGGACATAGGGACATAGGGACAGAGAAAGCGACTTTGTTTTATTTATACTATGTAGTGATGTTATCATGTTTCATAATTAACAACTCATATACGTCCCCACCTACCCTGTAATTATGGTGAACAGGCCTTAGTCGACCACGCTGGCCCAGTGTGGGTTGATCAACTGCACACACAACCTTTGAATTACTTCGCAGGTCTGTGCAAGATTCCTCACGATGTTTTCCTTCACCGTGAGAGCGTCGAATAAATGTAGGTACATATGGATTCGAAAATCGAAAACAATTGGTACGTGTCGAGGCTTGAACCCGCGAACTTCCGTATGAAAGTCAACGGCCCTAGCCACTTGGCCACCGACACTCTCATCGAATGGTATAAAAAACAATAAATAAATAGCTCATATAAGAGAATGTTTTTAATTAATTTCAAGTAATTTAATTTTTACATTATTACTGTTTATGAGAGTCCAAAATTACAATTTTAACCGATGCAGGGGTCAAATATTTCTACTCAATGTGTGATTCCAATTTAACAGTTCTGAACAGTAATTTTATTACGTTTTCGGGCTATATCATCTAATCTTACAACATATTTAAACGTATTAAGTAAGGTTTCATACTAAAACTTTAGAAAGCATTTGATGAAATTTCTTGAAAAATGAAAATATTAGGTGATTCAAATCTCATTTTTCTAAGAAAAGGTCCAGAGAAGTGGAAAAACAACGTACGCGTAGAAGCTACGGACACACCACTGCCTGAGCCGCTGCTAGTATTTAATTTACTTCTGTGAAAATATTCCACCACCAATTGAGACAAGGCGACGCGGCAGACCCAGACGACGATGACGAGACGAGCTAGACGCCTTCAGCGAAGCATGGCAGGAAGAGGCACGGGAAAGAGAGTCATGGAGGGAGCGGAGAGAGGCCTTTGCCCAGCAGTGGGACACGTATGGCTAATTAAGATAAGATAAGATAAGAAAATATTCAGGAAAACGAATACATACCAGACTTTTTCAGAAAAAATAACCTAAAAGTGGCGATTGCCCACTAACTAAATATTTATTAGCAATCGCATAATAAACTTGTGGTTCACTTTTGTAATTTCACATTCCAACCATTGAATGTTGATCTATTCGAAAAATAACAAAGTATTCTTTAAGATATAGAAACTGAATCGGCCCATGCTCTAATTGGTGACTTTGACATTTTTAAAGAAAAAAGAAGAGATATAAAGAGATATTACTGTCGGAAAAGAAAATTGTAAGAACCTTCTGCGAAATAAAAATAATCAAAAAAGATTTCAGAAAACGGAGGGCATCCCTCAGAATAGCGCGATTTTCTTTGCTCTTAGGGGCATCCCATAGAAGACATTGAACTTGGTATTACGAAGAGTTCCACTTGTCATATAGTACGAGATAACTCAGTCCACGAAACTGCACAACAGTTTCATTCTGTCAAAATCGTAACTTTCATTTCTATTAAGTTGGCTAGGCTGGTGATAAGTTTGTATGAAAGGAAAAAATAACTTTTAAAACAAAAGTTGTGCAGTGTCTCGGGCAACGTTGTCGCCCGAGAGGTTTTGCATTATTTTACTAACACCCTGCAGTTTTGTAAATAATACTTCCAGTATCATAGTCTAACAAGGCCTTCGAAATAGCGTGTCTTTAGCTTCTTTTACTGTTTCATCCAGGGCAGGCTCAGGATCTATCCCGGCCACTGACCGCTCCTTGCTAATCCTGCCTCCAACTCTGTGTTAAATACTCATCAAGAACTCGATAATGAGTTTTTGTTCACTTTAATGAATGGAAAATTGAACTGAATGGATTAAAACCATAGCACTGGCGTAAACTAATTTATTTCTTAAAAACTTTACACGTTGTTAACACGTCCAAGCCCATTGTTTCACCATGAGATATTTTCTTGTAATACTCATGGTTCTGCCGATGATGTCTTCACAGAATTTCTACGATTATGTCGAGAAGCCACAGCCAGAAATATTCGAGTTTGGTAAGATTTATTTATTGATAAATAGAGTAAAGTTCATTCGGTACATTTTTATAGGACAGAATATACTCCATTGCACACGAATAACAAGCAATAGAGTCAACAACCAGTAAAAGTATACAGGGCGGCTTTCTTGCTAAGGTAGAAATTTCTCCCAGGCAATCCAATTTTATTTGTCATATTGTAAAGAATTATAAAAGAGAGCGCTCTGCTAAAAACCCGAAGCTACCTGCTACTGGTACTTGCCTTTGTAGACAGTTGTAGCTAAATTTACAGTTGTAGTATCTGATGAAAATATTTAAATGTTCCGTTCAGGATTAAGTTCTGGTTAGCATATGGAAGGAAGTGGAATGCGTCACGTATTTCATGTAGATATGTGTTTGCAATATAACACAATCATGGATTTAGTAAGTACATACTATCCGTACGTACTTAGTTCATGAATTCAATAGCTTATTAAAATGTCTTTAAAAAAAATTGTTATGTAAAATATTAATTATACTTAACAGTAATTTTTTATTCTTATTATTAAAATATACATAGTTTATAAATATAAAACTCGTACCTATAATGTGCAAACACATCAGCATTATTTTGTTACATAATTTTAATGTACTTGATGTTTAATCATCTATAAAGGTGTGAAGGATGGGGAAGAGGTGTTCGCTACTACTGGAAGGATCGGGTCTACCAAGCAAGACCATTTGATGATAATCCCTATACAGGTAACCAATCGGAGAAGCAAATAACTATAATCATTGGGCTCAATTCTGCGTGGCCGCCAAAATATCTAAATTTAGTTGTTATGTCTCTTTCACGTTCTTAAGAACGAAAAGGGACGGCTGATTGCCAACCTACATTTAGACACGTCAAACTTCGATTTTACGCGTAATTTAGCAGGAATTCAAAAACATCCCGACTAAATTAAGCTGAATTTAACAGCTGCGCTGCTTATTTTAAATATCATTCATAAAAAATTCAATTCATTCATCTCCCCATCCTTTTCGATTCCCATATGAATGAAAGTGACCAACAACTTAAATTTAGAGATTTTAGCAGCCACGGCAGAATTGAGCCCATTGATCACCTAACTAAGGCGTCACCTTTCGGAAGCCCGTAATTAATTAATCTTTAGCTAATTTCACACTTATATTGTTTTGACATACGTTAAGAATATAATAAGATGTGGACATCCAAAAACAGTTGAATTTAGACCAAAATCACAGGGGATCGCTCATTGCGGTGACTAAGTCATAGAGCTTCCAAACCATTAAAAAATATGTACTTCTCTCAACCTTACACTAGACATTGGGTTAATGAATTTGCAATAATCTATAATAATATCTTTGACCTTGTATGAGCGACGTAGGACGTCCAAAATGTAACTTTGACCTTCGTCGTATGTGTGTAGATCTACGATTGCTTCATGCTGACCTACGTAATGGTGATGGTGACTAACAGAAACACTCCGCCCGCCGTCTCCGTGGACTTCAGCGAGCGCCTGGTCTTCTTCAGGTATCGCCACGCCCAGCACAGCGCCTCCACATATAAAATCGTCGCCTACGGAGTCAAGGACAACGATTTCTGCGAGGATCCTTCTGAATAAATTTTGGTTTTAAATATCTTTCTTGACTCTCTTTTTAGAATAAAGTACAGAAATTGCTAACCATGATTACAAATAATCGTTTAATCGTTAACTATCCGCGCGCGTGCCTAATTTAGTTTTAATTGCTAGCGACAGGTAAATGAAATTGGTATTCTACAAATCAGTATGACTCGAGTAGGATATCCAAGATGTATCTAACGTTTTTATTTATTAGTGCGTTATTTTTCATCGGAAATGCTCAGGTACTAACTAACAGGTTTAAAAGAGCATGGCATGACATAAATTTATTTTCTTTTAAACATTACGTTTTAGTTTTTATAGTAGTATCCCTACTGTGAATAAAAAAGAAAACTGGATATATTGAATCTATGTTGAATCTAACTGGGGAAGTTGGCGTTAGATAGTAATCACGTAGTGGATATTTTCCTTATTATGATGAAAATTATTGGTGTAGTACTCTTAGAACGCAATTTTCAGGGTCTTCAAATATCCACTACGTGATTGCTATCTTACGCCGACTTCCTCAGTTAAGCTGTAAAGGTCAGCCTACGCACCTACGTAGTATGTAGTAGTAAGCTCACACGAGTTTCTCAACCTATGTAAACATTATTGAGAAACTCGTGTGAGTTTCCCTAATAGGGAGTCCTTACAATGATGCCGTGTCGTAGCACGATGCACATATAATTCTAGCTTTATCTACATTCTACGTAAACCATTTAATAAATGTTTCTTTCATAAATTAATATGTACTTATTAGCGTTCCGCCCCGCGGCTCCGCCCACGTTAACAGTTTTTCCCGTGGGAATGAGGGTTTTTCCCGCTGTAAAAGGTAGCCTATGTGTTATTATAATGTATATTATTGTAAAGTTTCATTAAAATTAATTTAGTAGTTTTTACGTGAAAGAGTAACAATCATCCATACATCTATATATCCATCCTCACAATTTTCCGAGTTCATAATATTATAAGTAGGATGTATGGTTCTTAATTACTTATTATATTTACCGTGGTACCATATTATGAATGAATACAACCGTGAAATCATTAAAACATATGTGTCTTTCTTCATATCTGATATCAAGGTCCGGTCACGATTAGATTCAAGCATATGTGAGTGGCCTCATAACAATAATCACAATCCGTCTCAATACGATGGCACATGTGACGCTGAGACTCAAGAAGCAGACGAAGCGATCCCCGCCAGAAACAAACCAAAGACTAAACCCAGGGAGGTGGGAAAGCCGACGGAAATGGAAACCGGAAAACGGAAAACCAATCAACCAATAGAAAAAACTATAAATTCCAATTTCATTTTATTCGTAGGTATAAAGATTGGTTAACGTGTTCGTATACTTCTTTAATCCAATGAAGATAAATTACCAAAACTATTAAACAAGAAGTAAAATATAACTTGATCTCAATGCACTAACCATGCTTTCAGCTGTTATAGGTCATTTTTGACTGGTTTTTTATCCATCCCAGAAACATTACGCTATCTAAGTCCCTGTTCACCCCATTTTAGGGAAAGTTTTGTGTCTTTTTACCTATATGTACATAACATTGGAATTAGTTTTGTCACATAGCTACCTATGTATTTAATAAGTATTACTATCGTTATTTTCAGAATAAAGGTATCAATTATAAACAAAAAGACAACGTAAAAGAAACTTTACAGCAAGTGGTATGTATTTTAATGTGTATATGTATATTTTTATCACTATTATTCTACCAAATTTGATATTGGGTAGGTAATAAGTAATAATTTACTTTATTGTAAACAGAAAGAAACCAAAAATCACCAGGAATCCTAAAGCATATTTATTCCACAGTTATAAAGACACTTGCAGTTACTGAAAACGAATCCAGACCTAAACACAATTATACCAATAATTTACTTTATTGTAAACAGAAAGAAACCAAAAATCACCAGGAATCCTAAAGCATATTTATTCCACAGTTCTAAAGACACTTGCAGTTACTGAAAACGAATCCAGACCTTAACACAATTATATCACATTATATTATGCATGCATATTGCATTGACTTTTTTGCCATTTTTCTTAATTTTTTGTAAGTAGTGTATGTAATAATAATTATTACATACTAGAGTTGGAAGATATGAAAGGTTCATGAGTATTTTTATTTCTGAATTATACACCAACAGAAAGTTCGGACGAACTGCGTATTGGTTGTGGGGAACAATAACCAATGCTACGGGTGGAACAAGCCTCGCCAAGGCAGGGTCGTGTACCGACCGCATGCCCAGCATCCGCCGGGGGTCCCAATGATGGTGGCGCAACCGGAGCCGCTGCCACCAGAACCCGTCGAATACTCGGGCGATGAACCACACGAAAACGTAAGGATGATCAGCAAAACTAGTCATAAAAAGGAACACTTTTACATTTATAAACCGGCATGCCTTGGGGATTGTTTTATATTAAATTCTATTCTTCCTTATCAGTGAGGAAATTTTACACACTAGACGTATAACAACCCTATAATAATACATACTTATATGAATGTTTCAGACACAAGCGTACTCAAAATGAATCGTTGTGCGTGAAATTGTAGGCAAAGTGCTCATCACAATAATGTTTGCCCTGGGCAAAACCATTGGAATTGTCAATAGCATGTATTATTCTCATAGGTGAAAAAGAGGTATGTATATTTATTTATACATATTTTAAACACTTGTTATTTTTGCTGTCTGCAGCCGGTGGAGTTCTTTGCAAAGATGTTCCTCAGGGATATGGTGGCGCCACAAATGAGGGCGGAGGACAACTATAACAAGAATAATTCAATAATGTTAAATATTGATATAACAAATAAATAGTATGTGGGTAAATACTGAAAATTGTCTAAGATTAGTTTTATTCAATTTACCCTCATTAATCACAGTATAGAAGTCTCTAGTTGAACAAAAAATACCAATTAACAGACTGACTACTGGCCGTCGCGCATACAATCACGGGCAGGAATACGAGTGAAATACTTGCTTGTTTGTACTTGTGTGTGTGTAAGTTTATGCAAAACGTTTTATCTATCTATCTATCTAAATAAATGAAAGTAGTGTTCGCAAAAAACAGTGTTTCAAAAAAACGCAGCGCTAGCGTCGCGTCGACGATGATGCTGGGAAGACGCGCCAGTATGGGGATGTTTTTATTTAAAAACAGTTAAAAACATTGATTATTGCACTATGAAGATGCTCGAGAATCAAGAGAAAAAGCTTTATCTGGTCCATAGAGGTAGATTTTAATATCTACTATGGCATTCTATGGTCTGGTCACACACAGCTAGCACCGTGTTTTAAACGCGGAAGTACAGATATTTGCTAAAACGGCTGTACGGACTCAGAGAGGTGAACAGGATTGTAGGATATATTTTCCCATGGGAAAAATAAAAATCAATGCGGTTGCAGCCGTGAATGGATAAATGGTACATACCTAATGGTATTTATTTGGCTATTTTTTTCTAATTTTTTGCGTAATTTAACACTATAATTTGTGGTATTTAACAAACAGCTGCCTTTAGTTTATTGTCCTAAACAACAAGAGATATCCGTTTCGGTGTCTGGTTAAACAAACAGTCACAAATAGTTTACGAATAAGTTTACATAAATACTGAAATACTTCATCAAAACCACTCATTACTGTATTGTATCGAACTATTCACAACACTATGAGAAATTTGTGATTTTAAAATTGTTTTCGAAATTATTACTATGACAATAAAAGGAAGTTTTGTAGTGGTTTTCGTATTAAGCATATTTACTGGTACAAAATTCAAATTGTGTCCGATATTAAAGAGTTTATTTGTCTTAATAACTACGAGAGAAAAGTTAAATTTAATTATAAATTACGAAGTATGAGTGGTGACTTAAATAGACTAATAATCTTCTTATATATAAAAATGGATTGCTGGTTGTTAGTCTCGCTAAAACTCGAGAACGGCTGAACCGATTTGGCTAATTTTGGTCTTGAAATATTCGTGAAAGTCCAGGGAAGGTTTAAAAAGTAAAAAAAAAAACGAAAAGAAAGAAAAAAAAAACAACGCGGTCGTATAGCCGCGGGCGGGCAGCTAGTGATATATTAAAATTAATTTCATACTGTAAAACTGACTTCAGTTAGTTATTTTTTTTAATGGACCTAAGCTTGTGTCGAAAGGGTACGACCAATCAAGCTTCACCGGACTTACGGGGGAACTCGAACCTAGGCCAGCGCGTTGATATGGAATTATGTCGTAAAGGAGACGACGAGCGGCTCCGTCTCTAATTACTAGTTTGATTTTGATTTTATGCACTCGATAATCCTAGTCTGTGGCATTTACGCAGTTGTAGCACCAGCAAAAATTAACATGTTGGATTGCGGAGTCGACCACCAGGAGGACGTGAGCGTTGGGGAAGTGGGTATAGAGCAGTATGCGTGGCTGGGGATACTCTACTATTTGATTTTGATTTTATGCACTCGATAATCCTAGTCTGTGGCATTTACGCAGTTGTAGCACCAGCAAAAATTAACATGTTGGATTGCGGAGTCGACCACCAGGAGGACGTGAGCGTTGGGGAAGTGGGTATAGAGCAGTATGCGTGGCTGGGGATACTCTACTACACTGGTAACACCTAACACACACTTTATCCTTAAGATAACCCACTAAGTTAAGCAATTTCTCTACCAATCATATCACCGACGCTACCTTCTTACTGTTCATAAAAAAATGCTGTTTTTAATGTAGCAACACTAGTGTTAGATAAGTGTCGTGCATTTGCTATCTCGCTCACTTTTTCATTCCTTCATTCTGTCAAATGTCAAATTCTGTAACGAGGATTTTTAAAATAAAAGAAAAATTAATTATTAAAAATATTCTGTTTTATTTATAAACAGAATTGGTGCCGAAACCATTATTCAGCACCTGCAGTTGTTGTGGACGCTTTTGTGGCTTTCGCTCGAGCAATTTCTGTTGAAGCATTGCTTTGCCGTGTTGGATTGGACTTGGGTGCCGCCATTTTGTGGTGCCGCGTGCCTGTGTCGCCGTGTCGTCGCCGCGTGGTTGCCCACATACCTACCATTTGGGTTGGTTTGGATGTTGATCTCGCCTGCATGCCCAGAAGTATTTATTTCAGCGCAAATAAGGGTGAGTCAGGATGCCGCAGGATAATCAAGCAGGAGCAGCAGCAACCGAGACTCTGGCGGCCAAACGCCTACGTCTCGCTATCGGCCAAATTAAAGCATTGCTTACACGCACAGAGAAATTTGTTGATGAACAAGAAAAGCAGGTGTTAATTGACCTAGGGGGCCTGGAATTGCGCCTAGCAGAGTTGGAGCGAGCACTGAAGAATTATCGGGATCTGACACTGGAGCTGCTAATATTGAGTAATGAGGAGCCTCCACAAGAGGATGAAATTGAAAGCCGATTCTTCAGGATCATAGTGAGCATAAAAGATGTTATCAGGGACACAACCCGCAGAGAGGATACTAAGAATTCCAAGGCAAGCTCTTCGACTCAGCCGCAGAACAAGCTTCCAAGTATTGACATAGCTACATTTGATGGCAAGATGATAACAGAATACAAGCCTTTTATAGACATGTTCGTTGCAGTTGTGGATCAAGACAGCGCTCTTACCCCTGTTCAAAAGCTATTTTATTTGAAAAGGTACTTAAAAGATGATGCACTTTTATTAATTAATAGTTTACCATTGATTAATGAGTCCTATTCACAAGCACTAAATTTGTTAGACAAGCGTTACAATAACAAGTGTTTAGTTATTACCCATCACATAAATGCTTTACTAGATTTCCCACAAATTTCAAGGGGCACTACTTCTGATTTTAGGCATTTAGTGTCAGTGGTTAGGCAGCATTTAGGTGCTTTAAAGGGTCAGGGGCAGAAAGTCGAATATTGGGACATGATTATTGTTCCAATTCTTTTGCGCAAGTTGGATCCTATTTCTTGCAGGATGTTCTATGCTGAGAGAGACTCAACCAAGCTTCCTGACATCGAGGAGTTGTTGAGCTACATAGAGAGAAGGGCAATGAGCTTCGAAGAGTCCCAGATGTCTTCTGGTAAGTCATATATTGTTAATAAATCAAATTATAACAAAACTGTTCACATGGCCAGTAGCAGTGATATCAAAATAAAATCTTGTAAATATTGCAACAAGACAGATCACAAAATTTTTGCCTGCAAGGAATTTCAAGCTTTAGGAGCACAGGAACGAATTGAATTTATAACTAAAGAGAAATTGTGCAAGGTTTGTCTAAATTTCCATACAAAAAAATGTCAGTTTCATTTTAAATGTTCTATTTGTAAAAGCAAAGAGCATAATTCCTTATTACATTCTGAGCAGCAGGCTTGTAATTTTTGTGACAGTAAAGAGTTAAATAACACAATGGTGCTATTACCTACAATAAAAGTTAACTTCAAAACAAAGGATGGTTCATATATTACTGCTAGGGGTCTGATAGATAGTGGCAGTCAAGTCTCATTTATTAACACAAATTTATTAAACAAATTAAATATACCAACATTTGATTATAATGTAAACATTACAGCTCTTGGTCAAACACCAAGGTCGGTCACCAAGGCTGTCAATTTGTCAATGTATTCAAGGCACAGTCAGTACAGTTGTAATGCGCTGTTTTCTGTGGTAGACAATATTACTTCCTTTCTGCCTCAGACAAAATGTGACTTGCGAGAAATAAACATTCCTAGTTCCATTAACTTAGCTGATGACGAATTTAATAGTCCTGGCGAAATTCAGTTCTTGGTATCAGCCAATATTTTTTTTAAAATGCTTTTACCAGACAAAATTGCTTTATCCAGAGATTTATTTTTGTTAGCTACAAAATATGGATATATAGTTTCTGGGGATGTAAAGAAAGATATGTATAGTTCAATTTCACAAAGCAGTAGTGTAGCTATGCATAGTATATTGAGCCCCCCTGAAAATGAGCTTGATTTCAGAGTTGATTCCCTTTTACAAAAGTTTTTGGAAGAACAACACATTCCAGAGACTAAAACAGAGGGTACAGCAAATCAAGATGTGTGTGAAATAGACTTTCAAAAGTCAGTTAAATTAATTGAAAAAAGGTTTCAGGTAGGGTTGCCCTTGAAAGTACCTATGGAAGAAATTAAGCTGGGGGATTCTTTCAGTAGAGCTTTGCAGAGACTAAATGTTTTATGCAAAAAATTACAAAACAGACCAGATTTAAAAGAACAATATATTCAATTCATTAATGAATATTTGACCTTAGGTCATGCAAAAAAAATAAATTTATTTGAACTGGATAAGCCATTGGAATGTTGTTATGTGTTACCACATCATGCTGTTATTAGAGAGGACAGCTTAACAACAAAGCTTCGTGTGGTTTTTGATGCCAGTGCCAAAACTGATCTGAACTTAAGTTTAAATGATATATTATATGCAGGTCCAGTTGTACAAAGGGAGCTTTTTGACATTTTGGTATTATTTCGCACATACAAATATATAGCTATTGCAGATATAAAACAAATGTATAGGCAAATAACAGTAGACCCTTCTCAAGCTCATTTACAACTTATTTTATGGAAAGAAAATATAGATGATCCTTTATCATGTTTACAGCTACAAACTGTGACGTACGGCGTGTCCAGCTCCAGCTTCTTGGCCACGAGATGTCTGGTTGAGTTGGCAGAGCGACTTGGCCATCAATACCCTCAAGCTGCTTCAGTAATTTCCAATAATAGTTACATCGACGATTTTTTGTTTGGGGCATCATCGGTTCAGGAACTTCAAGGTATTTGTAGTGAGTTAATAAAGTTGACTGGACATGGTAGTTTTGAGTTACACAAATGGGCTGCTAATCATCCAAATGTTCTTGATAATATCGAGCATAGTAAAAAGCAATTTGGTAACATAGATATGGATAATAGTGATCTCAGTATCAAGGCTTTGGGTCTTCAGTTGAATATAAACTCTGATCAATTTGTTATGTCCAAGCCCTGTGGCCGGTTGTTTAGTCAATGGACCAAGCGTACTGTTCTCAGTTTTATAGGTTCGTTCTTTGATCCCTTGGGTTTGGCTGGTCCCATTGTAACTAAAGCGAAGGAGTTTCTCCAAAATGTTTGGAAGCAAAATTTAAAGTGGGATGATGCTCTGCCTGACGAATTACTGTCACCTTGGAATTTATTTTTCTGTGATTTAATGAACATGAAACCAATCAGTATTAACCGTAATTTACAAACTAGTCATGCTAGTACAATTGATTTAATTGGTTATTGTGACGCTTCTAGTATAGCTTATGGTGCTTGCATATATGTGAGAGTGGTATTGAATGGTCATGTTGAGGTTACCTTGTTGTGTAGCAAATCTAGAATAGCTCCAATGAAAACAAAGCAAACCATACCTAGGTTAGAATTAAATGCTTGTTTATTGTTGGCAAACTTATATAAAAGAGTTGATGCAATATTAAAAAATTGTAATATACAAAATAAAGTTTTGTATAGTGATTCGCAGATAGCACTCTGTTGGATTGCAAATCCACCACACAAAGAAAACTATGTCAAACGTAGGGCCCTTTCCATTCAGGAAAAAACTAAAGATTACTTATGGGCGCATGTGAGTGGAGCTTGCAACCCAGCAGATTGTTTGTCTAGGGGTTCTCTGCCCTCAGAACTTAATGCGAATTCGCTATGGTGGCACGCCTCTCCAGATCTTAAAAATCTAGATTTTTCACCTAAAAAGTTTTGTGCTAAAGATGTACAGATAATTAATAATTCTTCCCTTGATAAATCAGAAAATTTACATTCTGTTAATTGTAGCCAATTTGAGGAGGTGTTGCCAATATCTAAATTTTCTTCTTTATTGAAGCTTCAAAGAATAGTGTGCTATGTACTACGATTTATAAAAAATTGTAAATTAAATAAGAAAGAGCGTAATAGTTCTGTGCAGTTGGATGTAATTGAATATAGGTTATCTATGCAGATAATTATAAAACACGTGCAGTCTTTACATTTTAGTGAGGATATAAAATACATAAAATGTAATATGACTGTAAAATCTAACTTGAAGAAAGTAAGCCCATTTTTAGATGAAAATGGGTTGTTACGAGTGGGGGGAAGGTTGGATAATGCTAGCATACCCTTTTCGCAAAAACATCCATTAATTTTAGCAAAAAAATGTAATTTTACAAGATTAGTTATTCATCATGAGCATCATGCCTTGTTACATGCTGGGTTAAAGCTAACATTATCTAGTCTTTGCTCAAAATATTATATAGTTAGTGCCACCACACTTGTAAAAAATATTATAAATAAGTGTGTATCTTGTTTTAAATTTAGAGCTAAGCGAGCTCAGCAGTTGATGGCAATGTTGCCCAAAGATAGAGTAGTCCAGGATAGAGTGTTTAATAAAGTTGGTATGGATTATTGTGGTCCATTCAACATTAAACAGTCTACTTTGAGACGGAGTGTTATTTCTAAAGGATATGTTTGCATCTTTGTATGTTTCAGCACAAAATGTGTTCATTTGGAATTAGTGTCTGATATGACTACAGATTGTTTTTTGGCAGCCTTTAAACGGTTTCATTCTAGGCGCGGGTTACCTCAAACAGTTTATTGTGATAATGCTTCAACATTCAAAGGTGCACACAATCAATTGAAGGAATTGTTTAAATTGTGTAATTCGCAGAGTCATCAAAGTGCTGTTATTGATTACTGCAATGTTCGCAATATTAATTTCAAGTTTATACCTAGTTATTCCCCGACTTGGGGCGGCTTATGGGAAGCGGCAGTTAAATCTGCAAAGTATCATTTTAAAAGGATAATCGGTAATTTAAATTTGACATATGAGCAGTTTAATACAATCATCATTCAAGTAGAAGGCATATTAAACTCCCGACCAATAACTCAGTTTACTGGTGATGTTTCAGATTTCACTTTTTTGACGCCCGCTCACTTTTTAATTAATCAACCAATAACAGCACTTCCTGAACCTGAAATTTCGTGTACTAATGTAAATACATTAAGATTTTGGAAAAAATGCATAAAGATTAGACAAGATTTTTGGCGTTCATGGCATAAAACTTACTTGTCTCAACTTTTGCATCGCCCTAAGTGGCATAATGTTAAAGCAAACATCCAAGACGGTGTTTTAGTTCTTTTAATTGGGGAAAATGTTTCTCCATTGCAATGGCCAATAGCTAGAGTTACTGAGGTGCTGAAAAGCAAGGATGGACTGGTCAGGGCGGTAAAAATTAAAACTGTAAATGGATCTTTACACACTAGAGCCATTAATAAGATTGCAGTGTTACCTATATATTATGACTAATTGTTAAGTACAATGTAATTGGGTATGCTTAGTAAAAAAAAAAAAACGTATTTTTCTTCTATTTTTATCTGAAAGTAAACACAATTCTAAGAAACGGGTCAAATGTAAGTCATTAGGTTTTTTTTTGACATTTAAACTCAATCAATGCGTAGGTATTTTGAGAGAAAAATATGAAAATAGGATATCTAATCACTAAATTTCCAAATGGTTTTCGTACCTCACAAAAAATTAAGCATACCCAGTTGTTAGGCTAATTGGTGGGGGGAACTTATGTTCATAAAAAAATGCTGTTTTTAATGTAGCAACACTAGTGTTAGATAAGTGTCGTGCATTTGCTATCTCGCTCACTTTTTCATTCCTTCATTCTGTCAAATGTCAAATTCTGTAACGAGGATTTTTAAAATAAAAGAAAAATTAATTATTAAAAATATTCTGTTTTATTTATAAACACTTACTGTAACAATGGTTACGTATTACAATCTCTAAAGTTCATATATCTAACTTTGTAATGCCTACGGACGAAAGGCCTAAAATTTAAAACACCTATTGGACGAAAGGCCTAAAATGTAAAACACCTATGGACAGAAGATCTAATTTTAAAACAACTAAGCATTGTTTGGTCTAAACTTTATAAGACCTACGTTTCCAACGCCTAAACTTAAATAACCTCATAGAAGAAAGACTTTGAAAGAGTCAATTTTAAAGCAAAGTGGTTGTGAATAACTAAAATTACCAATACACAAAAAAAAATATTTTATCGACTTAATAACTGACAGCTGATAATTCTGGGGGCCTAAAAGCGCCATTTAAGAAAAGTGAACTGCGAAAGGATTTATAAATTGAATTCTAAGAGAACCGCGAGCCGATTCGTATTTAACGTAAAATGGTCAATCCTTATTACATTTCACTTATAATTCAGCGTTCTGGTGAATCACCGAACATTCTTGTTTTTAAAATATTGGTACTTGTTTTTATTTTGTGAAAAAGTAAATAATATAACAATAAACTATGGGTAATAATAAAAAATAAAGCCCCCCTTTATATTAATTTTACTTCATTAATTAATAATATTTAAAAAGATTATAATAAAGCACACCTTCTTATTTTTTTGTTTTGAAATTTAGGCCTTTCGTCCGTAGGCATTACGACGTTAGATATATAAACTTTAGAGATTGTAATACGTAACCGTATATTATGCATGTATTATACACACAGAACATTTAAAAGAGGTTAGAAAGGCGATAATGCGCCGTCCGTATGAAATCCGGTGTCGCCGATTCCACCCCACCTTTCACCTCTACTACATCTGTACTTCAATAAAGACGAAGTTTACGCACATATTTGCTATTTCAAATCTAGCCAATCATAGCGCCGCTCAATCACGCGATTTCAAATGGAAACGAATCATATGCATGCACGCATACCGATGTACATTTTTATAGCTATGTGTGAGTTAGACAGCGCGATCGCGTCTTTGCGTGGAGTATGAGCGTTTGCTCATAGTCTTGGCGCACCGGCCCCGCCCACAGCGCCTTTCTAACCTCTTTTAAATGTTCTGTGATTATACATATAAACCTTCCTCTTGAATCACTCTATCTATTAAAAAAAACCGTATCAAAATCCGTTGCGTAGTTTTAAAGATTTAAGCATACATAGGGATATAGGGACATAGGGACAGAGAAAGCGACTTTGTTTTATACTGTGTTAGTGATGAAAATGCATTATAAACTTCGATGAACTAAAGTCCTGCATAGATGTTAGGAAACAGAGCAAACAGAACACAATAACTATTAAAGCCTGACTAGAAAAATAAAAAACCTGCTCTGGGGGTGCCACGTGTACCTATAGGTATTTTTGTTTATAGCAAGAATTTCCATTATTAATAAATAATAATAAAATAAATATGTGGGACATCTCACACACGTCATCTGACCCCAAACTAGATTAGAAACTTGGGTGTCAGACAACTGAAATACATACATATATAAATATACAACATCCAGACACAAGGCAAACACAAGTGCTTATCACACGAATGTTTGCTCTGGGCGGGATTCGAACCCGCGACCTTGTGCTTCGAAGGCAGACGTACTACCAACTAGGCTACGGGGCCGTGATTAAATTAGATCTATTGAAATTCCGCAATATGGTGAGGTTTTTTATTTATTTTTCTGGTCGGGCTTTAATACAAAAAAGAGATCGACGCAAAACTTTCGTCAAGGTTAGTAGGTAGGTACTATTATTTTCTTCTGTGGCCAAGGGCCGGAGCCCGGAACATAATAAATTATATTTTTTTGATAATTTTAAATTGAAGAAAAAAAATAAAAACTTATAGCTCGGGCAGGGATTCGAACCCGCGTCTCCTTGGCTATTGATAGTGCTGTGCCCTGTGCCTGTATCGCCCGCCCAGTAGTCCTACTATGTAAGTAGCGACAGGCTCGAGAAGCTGTCAAACGCGACATAGTGACATTAGAGCCATAGCAGTTCTGTCAATATGTCGCGTTTGACAGCTTCTCGAGCCTGTCGCTATTTACCTACATAGTAGGCCTACAGATAGTCAATGAGATGGGTGCTGGTTCAAGGCCCGAACTCAATGTTTTTCATTTATCGCTTCAATTAAAATAATAAATATACGCTGACCATCGGTATCTGTTAAAAAGTAAAAACTTTTATTTTAGTCGCTATTGAAGATAGAAATACAACCTAAAAATTTCAAACTAAAATAAACAAAATGTGTCGATTTTCAAACCGGCTGACATTTTTTAAAGTCAAATTGAAATTTATTTAATTTTTTGATCGTAAAATAAAAATAACTAAATATCATGCATAATAGTAGTTTAGTGTTGCTTGTGTGTGCAGGATTACTATTGGTAAGTAAAATAATACAGGTTTGATCATTTCGCCACTTCCGCACATTAGGTAGGTACCCCACTCTGCTTATGGAATGTTTTTACTTGGTCAACATAAGACGGGACTACATTAGTATTTTGGGTCAGGTTAAAGAGGACTGAAAGTAGGTGAGACAAGAATAATGTAAACCTGACCTCTTTGACCAAACAATCAGATTGATGCATACGTTCATAGTACCTAGATACTTAGATACTATTCATCAATCAGCATCACCCTGCGTAGTGGTCATTTAGCACTTAAAAAATAAGAACAATTCTTGAGCGGACTTTCCTACTTATGTTATGTTAAAAATAAATGATCAGATCCCTTTGGTACATAAAGTCTACTAAACCAAAATGACCGCTTTACCAAAAATTTGTTGTTGTATTTTTTTCTTGTTCGTAAAGTGATTTTTCGCAACTAAACAGCGTACATCGCAGCGAAAAACTTTCTGAATTATGAACATCGTCATTAGGTACTTTCACTACAAAATAAATAATAGTCTTCCGCTATGATGCCTGAATCAATCCATTCCTAGCTACGAATATTATTTTGTTTTTCCTTCTTTTACACTGAAATAAGCGACGATTAACCTGTTTTCTTGCAAAGAGGTATAATTAAAGGCCGCTGAGTGACATAGGTTTTACTAGGGAAAAATTCCTCATTCTCACTGGAAAAGTCGAAAAACAACGCGGGCATAACCGCAGGCACAGAAGAAAATAATAGTACTCAGGTGGACAGCTAGTTATATATTTGGTATTCTGTGGTTATATCTATACTAATCTATACTAATATTATAAAGAGGAAAGATTTGATTGTTTGCATTGAATAGGCTCCGAACCGAAACTACTGAACCGATTTTAAAAAATATTTCACTGTTGGAGAGCTACACTATCCCCGAGTAACATAGACTTCAATATATTTTCAAAAAAATTAGGGATCCTTACTAAAAAACTCCAATAATGTAACCCGAGGTGCAAAAAATAAAACCTATAATATTCTTCATAATTGAATAGACAGGCTCCGAAACTACTGAATCAATTTTGATGAAACTTAGTACAGATAGAATAGACCCTGGGAAAGAAAATAGGGTACCGCAGCAAAATACCTCGTTCTCACGGGAAAAACCGTTAACGCAGGCGGAAAGCTAAAGCCTGACTAAATAAAAAACCTGCTCTGGGGGCGCCACGTGTATATTTATACGAACAAGGCAACAATTTCTCTTATAAAATGATCCGCAATATGGCGAGGTTTCTTATTACTTTGGTCGGGCTTTTGTTAACTACACCGTGCTTTTTTAACCGTCTTACAAACGAAGCCCAATGTATATGCCCGTGATATAGAATATCTTGGCAATGTTTTTTTTTTTTTTAAGAAAAAAAATCTAGGATTTTTTCAATAAAATAATCGATCGAGAGATCGAAAAATGTGTTTATCTCATATTTTTCTTTTGTTTTCCCATTATTTACGATTCTCACGCATGCGCAAATTGTTACTAAATTGTAAATATTATGTACAGGTTGATACAAAAATATTTTGCATTATTTTATTTTACTTCACGGTTTTATTATTTTATTGATAAAAAAAAAATAACATTGCCAATATATTCTATATCACGGGCATATACATTGGGCTTCGTTTGTAAGACGGTTAAAAAAGCACGGTGTATATTAGGACAGCGATCGTAGAGTTCCGTTAAGCGATCAACGAGTGTTGGTTGCAGAGCGGCGGCGCGATCCTGGGCGGGTCAGCGGGCTGGTCGATCCTGCGCATGTCGTACTACTTCTGGACCAGCGACCTGGGCTCGGAGCTGGGTGCTGGCGTGCAGCTGGTCGCGGGCGCCATGCTGTGCCTCCCCGCCTGCTGGCTCGCCACCCTCGTGCCCTACCACTCGCGCACGCTCTCCCTGCTCGCCACTGTAAGGGCGATTGTGCACTACAAGGAATTTTACTGTCCGGCAGTCCGATTTTTTACGGTCCGATATGGCACGCCATGCAATGTATATGTCACCGTAATATTATAAATACCGTTAGATTACAATCTATCTCGCGAGATTGTAAACTATCGAAAAATTGTGAACCAAACATACTGATTACAATTTAACAGATTATTTTTCGATAGATTGTAATCTATCGAAATGAAATCGTCAAATTGTGAAATGGCATAGGATGGAACGCATCTCGCGCGCTGATTGGTTGATCGTCATATGCTCTGCGCCGCCATATTTGTTTCTTTTTTCGTTTATTATCTAATGTAAACAATCTGTGTTTAAGTGAATTTCAATTAATTTCGTGTTGAAAATAACTCACTGCTTTATAATAATTTCCTGATAATTTCTATGAAATTATTGTGGAAGTAAAATGAATCCATGATTAATCGAAGAATAGAATTCAAACGAATGATAAATGTGTTAGTGTAAGTAAAAATATACCATAATATATATAATATAATGTCAAAATTACTAATCATATCTACTGAATAATAGATAAATACTTGATGTCACAATTCTTAGAGTGCATTATTTTTTTCAACTGACGCCTGTGTTTTATTTCCAACTGTATGGACATAGAACGGCCTGCTGTAAGACCGACCAATCAGGAACAGCTTTTGGACAGTTGACAATTTAACGCGCGACAGATTGTGATTTAACAGTTTCATTTCGATAGATTACAATCTACCGAAAATTAATGCGTTCAATTGTAATCAGTACGTTTAGTTCACAATCTTTCGACAGTTTATAATCACGCGAGTTAAATTGTAATCTAACGGTATTCACAATTTTACGGTGACATATATACTAGTTTGTGCACTATACGTAATTTTACCGTCCGACATTTTACTTTTCCCCATTCCGGAACCGGAATAATTTCTGGAGTAATTTCGCATGGGTGGCGTGTAGTTTCAAAGACAGAGCTACCCTAAACTAAGGCGTATCATCCGAGTAAAGACGGACAAGTGCACAAGCCAATCATCCGTTTTTTTCATGCCACTTCGGACCGTAAAAAATCGGATGTTCGGACAGTAAAATTCCTTGTAGTGCACAATCGCCCTAAGAAAACAATACAAGCAAGCCGCGCCGCGCGGTCACGGTGGCGCGGGCGCTCACCTACGCATTGGACCGACCTCATTAGAGCTGCAACACAAACCTCCATAGGCCAGAGTTCGCGAGACGCCGTAAACCGTGACAAGTGGAGACGCATCGCGGGAGCTTCACTCGCCAACGAAAATGCAGCATCGTCAACCACGACCACTCTGTCAAGAGTGAACGACTAAGGAGGAGGAAACAAGCAAGCATTCACTTTACAGATACCAGGAATACATAAAAGTGACTTACCACTCGCTTTCATTGCATAATTTTGTTTAGAACAAACAGTTCAACAAACTTTTTTTCAGCAGAAAAATTTACTATGCCATTAATCAGACGACGTCGAATAGACCGTTTGCCTGGATGGTAAAGTCAAAGTCAACGTATTTATTTTTAACTTTAGGATATTTACATTACTTAGTTAAGTCAGTTACATATTCTTTTGGAAGAAGAACAGATCATTTTTATTTATGGGTTAAATAAAGGACAGAATCGCGAGGCACGTTTCCAGATTGATCTGATCGTGGCCGCCGCCGCCGCCGCGGAGTTCAATGAAGTTGAGCAAGGACTACTATTCGGTATGCTGTGGTTGAGCTTAGAAACAAAGATTATTGTCCTTGCACATCGCATGTATTATATGGGTAAAGATTTTTAACGATGAGTAGAAATTTTCTGTTAACCGTGGCTCCCCGAAAGGACAGCCGTCACTTGCACCCTGTATAGTTTTCAGACCCACGCGGATTTTCTGAATGTAATGTGACGTCATAGATTTGAATGTGTGTCAGCTGATGTTCCTGACGACGGCGGCCATGCTGATCTTGTCGACGGGTATGACGTCACTGGGCGCCCTCTCCCGCGCCGCCCGCGACCCCGCCGAGCTCAACTCCAGCATGCGCCGCGCCCTGGCCAGGACGCCGCACGACGCTTCCGTCCGCAACGCCTTCTCCTCCATGCAAATTGAGGTGACTGACATTTCGGCTGATTCTAGTTACTACCAAACAATATTAGAAGGTTACAGAAAGACCTACACAATATACAGGGCGTCCCACGGCTATGCCACATGGAGGGAAAGTACCTTAAATATTGTAGATAGAACATATTACTGAAAGAAGACTTTATTTTATTTTTAAAAACTATTAAAACTGCATTCATACATTTTTTAATAAGTACATGGTTGAACCGGGAATCGAACCCGCTACACGAGAAAAAAAAAAACTCATGTAGTCTTATCATACCGATCGAAAGGCTTCATCATAAGGGTTATTTTTTGCTAAATAACATAGTGTCAGAAATAAAACGAAGACTATGTATTTTAACATATTTAATACAAAATTTATCAAATTTATCAAATGCTCAAAATGACGAAAGTCGCTGTTGAATACAAAGTCGCACTCTTTCGATTATTTCACTCCCTGTCGATTTTTTCATCTTGTTGTGGTAGATATTTAGAATAATAAGTCTAAGTTCTGTTTGTAGTTCGTGGACACTTTCATACCGGTTCTTGTAAGTAAACTAAACTTTTTACATAACTTCATTTAAAATTTCTAACGGGGTATTAACGGGGTTAGATTGGCGATCTCGGCGGCCACATTAAATGTTAAAATTCATAGTCTTCCTTTTATTTCTGACACTATGTTATTTAGCAAAAAATATTCTTTATGATGAAGCCTTTCGATCGGTATGATAAAACTACAGGATGTTTTTTTTTCTCGTGTAGCGGGTTCGATTCCCGGTTCAACCATGTAATTATTTAAAAAAATATGATACAGTTTTAATAGTTTTTAGAAATAAAATAGTCTTCTTTCAGTAAAATGTTCTATCTACAATATTTAAGGTACTTTCCCTCCATGTGGCATAGCCGTGGGACGCCCTGTATATCCTCAACTAAAAGATTGACTCAAGCCCACGGCATTATACTTACTGCAGCTCTTGTCCGTCTTTTTGCAACTTATGCACCAGTTGATAATTTTTAACATTCGAAGGCGTTTCAACGAAACGAACGGTGGCCCATTTGTAATTTTCTGTAATTACAAATGGGCCACCTTTTTAAAACTCTGATCTCTCTCAGGTTTAATTTACATTATGAGACATGAGCTTTGTTTCCATAATAATATAGTTTAAGAGAAGATAGTCCTACATAATATGATGCGGCAAGACAAACAAAATGAATATGGTGAATCATCTTATGTGATCTATTTTATACAAGGCTACCCTGAATTTAGAACCCTTAATGAAAGGAATAGGGATGGAATTAAATTGACTAAATGTCGTCTGTGTGTGTAGCTCCGTTGCTGTGGCGTGCAGTCGAGCAATGACTGGTTCAAATACCGCCGCACACTCCCCTCCACCTGCTGCAACCGCTGGGCCCTTGGAAAGGTATTGCTCGCGAGACTTAGACATATAAATACCTATAATATGATAGTATAGAGTACAGAAAGGACATTCACATTTCTGCCTGATCAATTTTCACGCATTAACCCCGCGGCCACCACTGGAATTCGAGGCGATTGGTGCCCCTCGATAAAGAAGACTAGTTTCCTTAGCGTCCAGCAGTTGTCAAACTGTTTCAAATTATGTTGAGAGTGTGAAGTGATCTTCTTCGGTGGTTCTTTTCGTGTTAATTACATGGTGGGTGTTCGATCGACCCGTCTCGTTAACCCTGATTTTAGAATTATAGAACCGCCGAAGGTTTCTAACATGCCAAGTATAACGATCATCCGTAGATAGAACCCGGGTGGTTTCTGTGTCTTCCGAAGCACGGAATCTATTGTTTTTCTGTTTAAGAGATTAGTCTTTTATGTCCTAACCACACTGGAGAGAAAATCTTACACAGTGACAATATTCGGCAAGTGCCCCACCGGGTTTCAAACCTGAATCCTCCGTAAGAGATAAAATTACGAGTATCTTACAAGTTAATTCGCAATCGTTTAATACTTCCATCCATATCCATACATTGTGAAGTGGTGTAGTAACAAAACCAATATACTTTTAAAAAATTATATCCTGTTTTAAATCTTAATAGTTATAGCAAAACCAAGTTTGAAAAACAACGATGTTTTTGCCGTTATTGTTGCTCCCACATAGTTCGAAAGGGTGTGTTTCGTCGGAAATTTGAGTTGATAGCCTTGATAGATTTGTTTCTTAATTTTGAAGCTAAGTTTGTTTGTTTGTTTTTGCAGCGTGACGTGTGTGAAGTGCCAGTGTTCACGTCGGGCTGCCTGCACGCCGCGCTGTTCGAGCTGCGATATTATGTGAATTCCATGTCTATTCTTACGTCAGTGATGATCATTACTCTGGTAAGCAGCACACTAGAATAAACAGTTTTCCACTTCAACATATTTAAGGACACGCTATTTTCTCGAACGAGAAAGTTTAGGTTTAGACAACAGAGATTTGCTTGGGAACAACATTGGAGAGCATTAAACTAAAACCGGCTTTTTGTTAAAATGTATGGGAATACTATTTGGTACGAGTAGGATAAAAATCATCAATCTTTTCTAATACACTGTGGTTGTTTGCTAGCCTGTAGCATATGCAGCACCACAACACGGATTCTATTTGAATCAAGCACCTACTATTAAAAAATAATTACGAATTCAAAAGAAATAACTTTCCGGCTGATAGACGATTCCATTTTGTAAAGGATAACCGCCGAATCCATTATAATTTAACAGAGTTCCTTTAAGTACTTATGATGGGAGTGTCACGTCACGACTAATATCTTGTGATGAGGAATATCATTTGATGATTCAATGAAGTTAATTATGTTGTAAAGGTAAGCCAAAGAGAATAAAACTTGTTATCGGTGAGTGCTTCGTTTACGATATAAGGAATCCGTTAAATTAATAGGTACGTTTAGGTTGCGCGATACGCTTTTAGCCTAAAATATTTTATTCAAATTCAATAACTGAACTTTTTTTATATTGAATTAGCAAAGTGTAAATTATATTCATCGAAATCTAAATTATGGATGGTTAATCCGAACTCTTCATGCAAATGGGGCATAATTCTTTTTGATTTGTGTCTATTTACACATTGGTCGAGGAATTTATTATGAGTCTTTTAATTTAAAATTTACTTGAATAATAGGAATAATTATTTTATTTTTACTAATAGCAACTGTTTTAATAGGTTATGTTTTACCTTGAGGACAAATATATTTTCGGGGGCTACTGTTATTACTAATATTTTATCAACCTAAAATATACTTTGATCAGTCGGTGACGCTGTTCACGACTGCGTACACGCTGGTCGCGAGCGTGATCGAGCGCGGCGAGCTGCGCGCGCTCAAGAGTGCGCCGGCAACGCTGCGCGTGGCGTGCCTGCACCCCCCCATGCCGGTCGCTCCCTGCTACGCCACCACGCCCAACCTGCCGCAGCCGCAGCAGATCTAACCACTACTGGGAACCAATCTCCACTGCGACAACTTACTTAGCTGTCAAATTACCATGAGACCCCCCGCCATATTGAAATCCTCCAATAGGATACAGATGTTTTATTTCACGAGCGCGGTTTATCTATGATTTTGTGGGTGCGTACGCTCAGGAGCGTTGAATTCTGAGCTTACGTACACAGAGTCAATAGTGTACAGAAGTCAGCACATGCGGTTGAACACTCGAACTACGAAATTCCGCTACGGAATACGGGCGTCTCATCAAGATCAACATGTCCAGCCGCATGTGCTGGGCACTGTGTAAGTTTATATACGTACACAATCATGGCTGGCCCGCACTTCTGAAATATAATATATTACATAGTCACGGTAGCATGAGGTATCACGCGTGACATGCATGATAGTTTTGTCGCGCGTATACTGTTATAGTTTTGTTACGATAACTTTACTATATCGAAATTTGATTTTTAAAACTAGTCTATCGAAGTGATAAATGGTTACGGCCGTCTGATAATTATTTGTCTAAACAATTATGCCGACTTGTAGTTGTAAACAAGCTAGGTATTAATAAGTTATGTAGCAACCGCGGTTAGGTCACATTATTATATTACTAAATTCGCAGTCTAGTAAAAAGTTCTTAACAGCTTGCTTACAATTATATGCGGCCATACAATTGTTTGCCTAGACAAATAATTATCAGGCCCGCCAACCCGATGGTTGCGAAATATGCTTAAGAGTCGTGTCGACCTATCGATTAGGTTTCAAAGTCACGATATTGCGAAGTTGTGTATCAACACTGTACTCCTATTGGATGAATTAACTTCTCGACAGTGAACTGTGATTCACTGTGCTAAATGCTACTGGGGCAGCTATCTTAGATCAATTATAGTGGTAGATATAATTAATGTTGGAAATCAGAACTATCAAGTCAAGGCTAAATGAAGGAAGCAAATAGACCAATTTATCATTCTATGCCTTATTTCGCCCTAGAATAATGTGGTGGTTCCACAGTTTGAGGATCTACCACTGTGTTTGAATCTTGGACCGTAGATAGAGGAATAACCAACCGAAATAATATGCATGTAACACGTATTTTTTAGTAGATTATTTTAGTTACACGTATGTACATTTCATGCTTTTAATTATTATTATTAATTAACAACAGTTTTAATTCATACTAGCTTAATAGTCTAGCCTCGGTTCAATGCATCTAAAGACTAAATGAAATTTGTAAAAATAATACTTAAGTGTAACTTCCATTTGTCTACACGTTTTGGTCTTAGCAGGTAATTATTTTCTTTCGATCGTTAATTATATAGATGATGTTGGTATAGTCAGAGTGAGATAAACTACTTCACTGACATCTTTATATCAATCTGTTGTAACAGGCACGTTCTATAGTTTCTTCCTTTTAATATACTTTTCATGTCTTACTTGTTCCTGTATTTCGTATTATGTACTATTATTGGAAACCTTAAATTATTTTAATACTTAGTGATTTTTTTGTTTGTTTCTCGTGTTTTAAAAATTAAAAGTTTTCAAAAAGCGCATAATCTTTTATTTTGTTTTATTAGGGATACAATAATAATACCAAATTCAAGGATAATCTTTTTAATTGTAATTTTTTGAACACAATACAACATGCAAGCATTAAAATGCTTCGAAAATAAAACAATCATATTTATCATCTTTCTATATTTGGTACCTATTTTTGGTTTCTTTCAAAATTATTTAAGAAACGATTTCTATAGACAAACAAAAAACTATAAATATTATGAAAAACTTGTTACAACGTGCGCGGGCGCAGGCGGCTGCCGACGATGTAAATATTGGTTCTTGCGTATTAGTACTCTCAATACTGTAGATAGAAAACTCTGCTAAACCTTCATTTTTTAAAAGAAACATTTGTATATATTTGCGAAAATTCACTCAACAGACTTTTGTAAGAATTTCACTCCCTAAAAAAGTAAGAATTGCACCCCTTACTTTTATTGCATCAATCGTTAGGATCAATTTATAGGAATGAAATATTAAACTTGGTAAATTAAATGAAAGGAAAACCATGAAATTTTATATAATTTTAATTATTTACAAAAAAATGGTAAACTAGCTCCGTTTTCTCGATTACACAAATATAATCTTTTAATGAATTCATTAGTACGAGTAGTAAACATTAATAAAGTGCTAAAGGGAATATAATCGTATTCTGAACTTAAGCTCTCAACTAGTTTACACTCTCACAAGATTTCCTGTAAAATTGATTTTTGCATACCCCTACAAAAAAAAAACTAGAGGTGCAATCTAAACACATACAAAATATAAGCGACCTATCCTAATATTAATTCATAATTTTTATGTATAAACAATGCCAATTATAATTATTAATTACTAATTTAAGTAAACAAATGGATCTTTGAGTACAAGTGCTTTAACTTAAATACACCACCCATTAAAATTATAAGTTCTGATTTCATGGTTTTCCTTTAATTTAATTGACCAGGTCTATTAACCTTTTCACCGCCGCAATTTTATTGGTGACAGGATCTCCACGCCACGGAAAATCCAGTTTAATAGAATAATAGTGATTCCAGATTAAGTCATTGTATTATTATTCAATTTACATAATAGTACGGCTTGCTAGCTAAAAAATATAAGGATATCGGTCCCATCTGGCAGAAAGTACGAAACTTGGCATGAATGTAGCTGTCATATATGTGCTTCAATATCGATATGGAAACACTTCGATAAATTATTGTTTCCCCCCTTTCCCCCCCCTTTTATCTCCCTCATTCTGGTTTTTTGAATTTTATACTAAAACAGTACGTCTGAGGAGTTTACTTTTCAGAGATCAAATCATCGTCGATAAATTGCCTACAAAACGATACTACATTTTATAGTGCTAAGATTAATATATTTCTATATACAGCCATCAACGTTTTATGAAATTTTAAAAACAGGCACACTTTTTTCTTCCTTACTTCATTTATAGGAAAACGACAAGAGTGGTGATAAAATGGACTAAAGAAGTCAACTACCTTATACATTAAGCTAAAAAATGACATTTACTTCATAGTCGTAAAGGCATTACTTCTAGAGTTACAGCTCACCGCGTCTGACTCAAGTACTCTTTTTTTTGCCTTTTTAGAATACATATTTCTGTTAACTTTGTTTAGCGTAGATTAGATTCAGATTTTCCAATTAGAAATAAAACAGTCCATGTACTAATCCAGGCCACAGTCTATTTACATGTAAAACTAGCTTTCTGCCCGCGGCTACGCTTGCGTTGTGTTTCGACATTTCCGTATTAATTTTTAACTATCCCACTTTTTTCCGTGATTTTAAAGTATCCAACATGTTGACCGAGTATATAAGGTACCACCATGCAAAATTTCATTTCAATCGGTCTAACAGTTTCGGAGATAAGCCCGTAGAATGTACTGCGCCGTATGAGTTACTAAAGTTTTTTAACTATCCCACGGGAACTTTTTAATTTTCTGGGATTAAAAGTATCTAAGATGTTAACCGGGATATAAGGTACCACTATACAAAATTTCATTGAAATCGGTCGAATAGTTTCGGAGATTAGCCCGTACAAACAGACAAACAGAAAAAAAAAATATTTAAAAAAAAACTGGGTATGTACTATATCGCTTCTTACATCCCCTTGAATAGGTTTATAGCATTTTTTTTCTATGTACAGATTTTATAGATTTTTTTTTGTTTTTCTTTGCACGGGCTAATCTCCGAAACTATTCGACCGATTTGAATGAAATTTTGTATAGTGGTACCTTATATCCCCGGTCAACATCTTAGATACTTTTAATCCCAGAAAATTAAAATGTTCCCGTGGGATAGTTAAAAAACTTTAGTAACTCATACGGCGCAATATATTCTACGGGCTTATCTCCGAAACTGTTAGACCGATTGAAACGAAATTTTGCATGGTGGTACCTTATATACTCGGTCAACATGTTGGATACTTTAAAATCACGGAAAAAAGTGGGATAGTTAAAAATTAATACGGAAATGTCGAAACACAACGCAAGCGTAGCCGCGGGCAGAAAGCTAGTTTTACATGTAAATAGACTGTGGCCTGGATTAGTACATGGACTGTTTTATTTCTAATTGGAAAATCTGAATCTAATCTACGCTAAACAAAGTTAACAGAAATATGTATTCTAAAAAGGTAAAAAAAAGAGTACTTGAGTCAGACGCGGTGAACTGTAACTCTAGAAGTAATGCCTTTACGACTATGAAGTAAATGTCATTTTTTAGCTTAATGTATAAGGTAGTTGACTTCTTTAGTCCATTTTATCACCACTCTTGTCGTTTTCCTATAAATGAAGTAAGGAAGAAAAAAGTGTGCCTGTTTTTAAAATTTCATAATACGTTGATGGCTGTATATAGAAATATATTAATCTTAGTACTATAAAATGTAGTATCATTTTGTAGGTAATTTATCGACAACTATTTGGTTCTTGAAAAGTAAACTCATCAGTCCTACCGTTTTTGTAGAAAATGAAAAAAACCAAAATGAGGGAGGTAAAATGAGGGAAAAAGGGGGGGGTAATCATTTCTCAGCGTGTTTCCATATCGACATTGAAGCACATATATAAAAGCTACATGTATGCTAAGTTTCATGCTTTCTGCCAGATGGGACCGTAATTCAGGTTAACAAGCCGTACTATAATACTCAATTTTAGCCTTTTACTGACATTATTTTTATGACGGATTAATCCGTCGTTGGCGGTCAACCTGATGTACGGATATATCCGTCATTGGAGTTGAAAAGGTTAAACAGATTTCATCCTTATAATTGACCCAAAGGATCGATGCAATAAAAGTACAGGGTTTTATTCTTACTGATTTTAGATGTTTCGATTCCCGGGTGTGACATGCGAATTTTCGAAAATCCTTGAATGCAGTTTTGTTTCTTCAAAAAAATAAAGGGTTTTAGCAGAATTTTCTATCCACAGTTTATTAAGAGTACCTTTCCTCCAGGTGGCATTATAATTCCACCCTGTAAATATTTCGTGTATCCGATAAAAAGCAGGGCAAGGTCAATGGCTAGGGTACAGATATCTTATGGACCGGAAGAAAAGTGAAGGTGACAGAATGAAAACAAACGAAAAACAGTAAGTTAAATATGTACGCAATTTATTTGATCTCAGCATTGTTTTTTCAACCCTTGACGATTATTTTGATGTTTTTTAAAATTCGCTGTAGACAGTGTATCCGAAAGTCAAGTGAATATAAATTGTCATGTAAATATATAAATCAAGTTGTTTTTCCCCGCGCCGCCCGCCCCCGCCCACGAGTGTGCGCCCGCGCGCCCCGCTCTATACATATTCACAACAATAGCTAAATAGTACCGTTAATAAGTCTAGTATAATAATTTGAAGCGATCGACGTATTGCTTATTTTTAGAATTCGAAGATTATAGGACTCATCCATACCGATTCAACATTTTTTTACATTAGTTGCAATAATCAGTTAATAAATTAAAATAGATGAAATGTTTTAATAAACGCGTCAAATACTAGGGCTTAATATAAAACAATAACCGTAAAAGTTGACAGCTACACTACCTACTTATTATATTTTAAATTATTAATCTTACCCCTATATCGACACGGTTTTCTAAAAATTTAATATTCTTTATTATGTACATACCTATGTACTCTATTTCAAAATTTTCAACATGAGCTAGGGATCTATGGGCCTAATGTATGTATGATCTGATTAGAAATAAATCAATGTTTCGCACGTTGCAGTGGTGAGCGGTTGTGCGGTTATGTGGTGCGGTAGCAGACTTTGCTACGGCTCGCCGTAGTGCAAAGCTACGGCGCGGCGTAGCCCGTAGTCTATTGCTACGGCATGGCCCCCGAGTATAGGAATTCGACGAAGACGCATCACGCATCTACGTACAGCCACTGCTCACTCACTATCTAGTAATGTTAGTTCGTAATTTATTTTTCAATGTATATTGAAAGGAAATAAATCCATTCTTAATTCTATAATGTAGTTCAAAATATTCGCTATTTTACCCTTTCTTTAAATAAAATGTGACCCCTAGGATTTGACTATATATTTGAACAAAACTATTAAAATCTCCGTCCTGAATCGCAAAAGATGTGGAGAAATGTTGAATTTAGTATAGGTAGTCCAAGTGTTTGTGATGGTAAGACACGGACCGGGCGTCACTCATACTGTCTCGCTCACACTCAAACACGCACTACTCGCTCTTTCTCGCACTCACAGCCACCCGCGCCTTACACCACTAATTGTGAGGTGACTGACTACCCACTTGTGCTAACTTGGAAGATTCGTGATATTGTTTTATTAAAAACTTTGTTGTAAAGATTTCATTCCACTTGGCAAATGTTTCTGCAATTAATAATGTACTTATTTTTACCTATTATTAAATCTCAGAATTGCCTACCAAAAGCCTCTGCGATCGATTCAAGTTCTTTCCAGATAATACTTCATAGCAAATGATATTATTTTGAACACTATTTTGAAATAGGTAGTTGTATTAAATTATAATAGGTAAGCAAGCATGTACGAGCTTTTAGTTTACGCTTAATGTGCTTGCGCGCTTCTTTAAACTTCGTAAAAAAGATCAATTAATTATTTTGTCATTAAAGATTGAATTGATGCGAATTATTAAATTATTTTTTGCCTTAGTGAAATGGTCAAATATGTGAACCTAGGCCATTTAAAGTAAGAACTACAAATTTCAAATCTTCGAATCGTCCAAACCAGAATATCACAAGTGGGCTGACACTCCACTCATTAAGGGTCTCACTAAAGCTACCGACACGCGTATTTCTATTCTTTATCGTATTACTGTTCAAAGAGGTTATTTTGTACAAAAAAATATTTCCTCTTAGCATTCCATTTTCCTAATACACCCGATTTCTCGGCAAGATTCTATTATTTAATACTCTTAACGCGGGCGGAGCCGCGGCTGAAAGTTAATATATAGTAAAGTCGAATGAATTTGCTTAGTATATGGATCTTTTTAACTTCCAGTTTTGAGCAACTTTTTTTTTGAAAGAGTTTTTTTAACCTAGCAAAGAAAAGAAGTCAATCCAGTTCCAACTGTTAAAAATAGTTTAACATGAATTTCATGCAACTGAACATGTCCATTATATTATTTGTTTGTTAAGGCTAGGCGTCTCATACATCCTGTAGTTAGCCTTTTTGATAGTCCGCTATTTAAATATAGTTGGTAGGGTAGGGGAGGTCATTAGCTCCTTAAAACCGCTAGGCGAAAAACACACGGCGCTGTTTGTCACGGTTTTCATAAGTTCGCGCGGATTTCATAAGTTCATAGTAAGATAACCATTAGTAGGTAACCACTGCGTACAGCGTGGCGCGGTTTATCGACGCGAGAACCAACACAGAGTGTTCTTCGCTTTATCACGCCCTAAAAAATTTTAAAAAACCTATCGGTCCTACCACAAAAAAGTTAAACACGTGTTGAGCACGTCTTTTTAAATCATCTATAAGATTTTTCATACACAACGTTTTAGAGAAGCGTTTAGCATGTGCTTCACTTTTTTGTATGTGAGTCTATGACCGTACGTGCACAGTAGACTCAGAACAGTAAGTTATCTCCATACCGACTGGCCACATCAGTTTGAATGTGAACGCGCCGTGTAGGCACGCGCTGTCACGACGCACACACTTGCATTTAGCCCATACTGCCGTTCCCCCTTATTACGTGCTAGTGTGTGCATGACAACGCGTGCCTACACGGCGGGCGGCGCGGACGCACATATTCAAACCGACAGCGGCACGTTTGTATGAAGATAACTTGCTGATTTGACTGTGGTACGTGTGTGTTTGTTTAATTTCCGCGTGGTCGGTAACCTTAGCGAGCCCTGCGCCGCGGGCTCCGGAACCGCGTCTCGACGCAGCTGCTACTCTACGCACCCGCGAGGAGGCTTGCGTTCGCGCCGGATGGGTTCCAATACACCTAGGTACCTAATAAAATCTAATAAAAGATTTATTGTTGTTGACTTAATTCCTTGATATTACTGGTGTGCAATGGAGATATTCTATTATATGAAACATTTACTATGAACAACCATTTCAACCCAAATTTTATAAACATTTTTGTGTTCTGCAATGCTGGAGAAAATTATAAAAAAACTAACTATACTTGTACATGAATTTACGTGTTATAAATAAATAAAGTCGAAGTAGGTATTTGGTCCTACTTCAATACTAACTTTTAAGATATCAGTTTGAAAGATAAAATAAATCAGACTAAAGTTTTATTGTGGATTACTTAATTACTCGTTTAGGCCCATCCGCAGCGGACGCGCATCAATCAACAGGCGCTATTATAATAAAAGGCATCACTCAACAGAGATTGCGGCACACCATTCTAGGATCCTAACTACTCGATAACACTATAATATTGCTGTAACGAAGATAAAATATTTTGATATAATCGACAGTATCGCGCCTCGCAGCCGTATATACAATACTGTCAGCTCGCTGCGTCTCTTACATGGTTTCTAAATTCCCCAAGGGAATAAGATATCTTTTTGCGGTAAAAAGAACTATACTAGATTGATAAATCGTAAGTCATAATTACAAATGGCTAGCATTATTAATCTAACATTAAAAGCTGATCAGAAAATTGATTTGATTGATTTTCAAATATGGTAATTCTCATAAAAAACTCAAGTGATCACGTGACAGCACGATTTACCAAATCAATTTTTAAATTTAAATCTAGTACATTTCTTTCACCAACCCAATTTAATTTGCATGCCAATTTTCATCGGTAAGCCCGTGAAAAGGTATTAATTCGACAGAGAGACAGTTGCTTTCACATTTAGAATACACAGTATCACATGCGGTTCCGGGCGCCGCCGGCCAGCGCGCGCACTCGCTAAATTAAGGCGTCGAGTCGCGGCGCGCCGCCGTAATTGGTTAACATTAGATCTATCTAGAATAAATAGGAGGTTGTGCTTGCGCTCAGGGGGGCTCTAGCGCCGCGCGCCGCGGTGCTTGCGATGAGCCGCCAGCCGGCCCGCCGGGCTCGCCGCCCACAGCGCCAGCAGCGCCAGCGCCGCCGTCACCGACCGCCGCGCTCTGCCCACAACAACACCACACTGTCAGCTCTCTCGCGCTCATTGCTCGCCTTTAACAACATACTGCAAAGGTAATAATGTAAACTAAACCTTTAAACCCTTGTCATTCGGCTGAAAATGACTTGCTAAGATAAATCGTAGCGAGCGGCCCTCGCGCGTTGTCATACCGCCGCGTGAGCATGCGACTGTAAGTCACAGACTTGATGGTTTACTTTACATTATTACCTTTTAGTATCTTCACCGCGCCTCGCCAAGTGAGCGCTGGCCCTTTCCGTTCCCAACGGACGCTGCAGAACCTTTACGTACGGCTTATTTTGCAGCGATGCAGTAATGAGTTTCACAAACGTGTTTCATTTGTAAAACTCGGCATTTGGGTAGCTTTTTTCTTTATAAGTCTAAACTCTACAATCACGTTCAAAGTTTATTTAAGAATTGAATGTTCTATCATAGGTCCTGTCCTGTGATTGCGTCGTTGCAAAGTAACACGTAAGTATAAAATGTTCTTAATCAGTGACAGTCACTGGTTGGGCGCCACATAAAGTAACTTGATGGCGCCCAATAGAAGACTGTTTGTAATTTTGTATGTACAGTTTATCTTTCAATATTCGTGTAATATGAACGGATTAAGCTATGATTACAAAAATTAATCTACTTTATGAAATAATAAATGATATATACAATACACGAACTTTGATAGATGAATAAACTCTATATAGATCGATCTAATTTTAGAATTAAATCTATAAAAATTTGATCTAAGGGGTAGGTACTAGGTAAGTATCCATAGAAGTTTAGATGTCAATATTTGTGATTAATATTGTGAAATTCTAATCTAAATCTATTAGACCTAATGAGAAAATAGTGGTTTAAATAAAAAAAATGGAATCAAAATATTGTCAAAAAAATGTTCAGAAACATGCTCAGTCAAGCTAATCTGCCTCCGTATTCACAATTTAATCCGATTTAAAAACAACTACAAAAATGTTATTATTATTCGAAAGTTCAATGAATTTCCAAATCATCACACAGCAGGCTTTCTTACGTAAAGCGCCAGACACTCGTGAAGCTGTCAAACGCGACATAGTAAGTAACTTATTGGAGCCATAGTAGATCCGTCATGTCTATAGATATAGTCAGCAAGCTGGAAATATTCCTGTTGTTTTAATTGTAGATCTACTCATCTATCTACATTTAATCGAAGCTTTGCAGCGTGTTAGATATGTTTTGGTCACACTGTTTTTAGTATCGGATTGTGTTGTTGAATAGGTTAGGCAGTTATTAGGAACGACACTGGCTGGCATGCCGACGATGGAGAAACGATAACACATGCAACATAAAATGATACCTGAAATGAAGTGGCTCTTCGATTCGATTTACAATCCAGTTCATATCAATGGAAAATAAAGAATAAAACATTTTTATCAATTTGTGACTTACAGATGTTTTGCCATGTGAAATCACGAGACATGTCTGTTAAAATAACGTTTGCAATTCTGGATTATGTCCTTCAATGAAAATTGGTTATACCCTAATTTTTTTTTATATATTCCCTTATGGCAATAATAATTCATTTTCTGGTTTATAGTAATCTCAACTCCTTGCCGAACAAAGCTCCCCAACAAAATATGAATTCTCATAATCAGATCCCCAAGCCACAGACAATCGAATCGAAGATGTAAGCGTTGAAATAAACACGGTGTTAATACAGCAGATGTAAGTATGAGTAATAAGTGGGATGGTTACCGAGGCACACAACACGCGAGATTGCTCACCAAAGTAGCGCACTGGCCGGCCTGCAACAAGCGAAACGACGCTTCACACACAGACACTCCAAGCTATAGTATATAGGGTAGCGCGCGCATGTCTCACCCAACATTCCTGTAGCTGGAGGTATTCATACAAATAAACCGCGAGGGACAAGCACCACGTACAATAACAATATCGATCAAGCTGGGTTTTCATTGCCATAAGCTTTATTAAATGCCTAGACCCTGCAAATAAGTTACTGTTATAAGTTGTGTAACATGGTATAGTTTCAAATACACGTAAGAATATGTCCAGTTGGGAGTCTGTCCACTTGCTACGGAAGGGTATTCTACATCTGATACTCAGAGATAAAGTTTGTTAAAAATTATTTTCGTACAGCCTGATTTTTGTGATTAACGTTTTTGATGCTGTTATTTCCTATATAATAATTTCTTAAGCGACAGTAAGCAACTACGTTTTGAATTCTTTTGTTACGAGAAAACTGAATCATTAACCTTCTATAAGTAGGTACTTTTTGATGTGGCGAAAATAACTATTCCACTGCTAGCGGTGATTTATACCCGCGCGATTTATTTTGTACTCGTAGACAATGCGCGTGGTACCCCTTATGAAGCGTTAAAAAGAGCTCGAATCATCAAGTTACCGGATCATCGAACTGACCAAGTCGGAAAATGTATCTATCTACAAATTATGCGATTTGGACGGTTATATAAACTGGTAATGAGAAGATAGAGATGCTCCATCGCTGTGCAATAACTGAACCAGGGACGAGAAATGCCTTTAAACAGATTTTCTTGTTCTTTTTTTTACTATGAATTCGGCTTAGTTTAGTTCAGATTTTTTGAATAAGTTATAACAAAATGACTGATTATTCACAATAAAGATGAAAATGATGTATTTTAATATGAAATATGAATGTATGGTTGTTACGAGATTAGTCTGAAAATCATCAAATCATCACTTTGGCACCGAGAAACATCAAGTGCTGCTGTTGCTAGAAATCTCAGCTGAAAACCATCTTCTGGATATAAATGAACTTTATGAGGAAGAATGTGATCAACTGAGGCCCATTTACCCTGATTCGTAGGCCTCAGTTGATGGGTCGAGCTTTCATATGGCTGTTAAAGAAGAAAGAAGAGGTTTCCCATCTTTTTTCCCAATATTCCTAATGCTTTCAATACCAACTTGATTTATTCAAATTATTTTTAGCACGATATCCAGAAGATAGTGGTAAATTGTGATGACAACGCCAGTAGGTTCGAAAAAAAAAATGCATGAGGAGAACAGCGCTATCGGCAGAGGCTGGTGAGCGAGTGGGACAGCGTTACCTGGCAGGCCCGGCAGTGCGGCGGCGCGCAGCCGGCCAGCTGCAGGCGCGCGAGGCCCGCGTCCCCCCCCGCGCCGCCCGCACCCCCTCCCACACCCCCGCTCGCTGAACAGCACCCCTCCCCGGACTCTTCGCACTCCGGCTCCCAGCAGTCCACTTCACCCAGCTGAAACATATTATCATTCTCCATATACCTTCAATCGATTTATGATTACAGTCCATACTGCATTTGGTGCGAAGTTGCCCATTGAAATAATATTATTGCCAATAGCTTTTATATTCATTGCCATAGTAAAGTGAAATTGAACTATTCAGCGATAACTGCTACTTTCTCTTTATTAAGGAACCGGGGCTTTGAATTAGAGCCCAAACTAACTCTTTTTGGTTGCCATTTGAGGAAGTTAAGGGCACATAACCCTGGGAATGTGCCATTTTGACATTGCAGGGAATCATCTGATTGTTTGAAAAGAAAGATGATACTGTATTTCGAAACGTACGCAAAGCTATTAATCCCGGCTACTACCTACGGCTGTAGTCGTTATACAAGCCATGTCAGGAGCTCAATAATTCTGCCAGCAGGATGTGTGAGGTGGTAACTTCTATACCCACTCGATAAGGAAGCAACTGACCAAGAACTCGCTCAGAAGCTCAACAAATCTGCCAGCGGGGTGTGTGAGGTGGTAACCTCTATACCTGATTGATAAGCAAGCAACTGACCAGGCACTCGCAGATCTGGCACTGGTAGAGCCAGCGCTCGCCGGAGCGGAAGGTCACGTGGTGCATCTCCTGGTGCCGGCAGCGGAAGCGCGCCTCGCACTGCGGGCAGCATGCCGCTGGCGCAGCGCCTACGCCCTGCAACGCACACACGTACACACATCAAACAGGCTCCTTAAACAGTCTTCGAACCCAGGTTGACCGAAGCAAACAAAAAATCGATTTAGGTGGGGTCTTTCTGATGGGACGGATCTCCGGTGCGAGTGCGGCCTGTCGCCGCAAACCAAGGCCCGTGGCGAACTATTGTCGTGTCCTGCATGCCCTTGCACGTCGGAGGAGCTCATGGAGGCCTCAGAAAGAGCAATCAGGGTGACAGAGTATTAGGCAACAACAATTTTATTTGAAACTAGCCATCGACACGACAGAAGAAGATTCACTCATGTCATTAAATTAGTTGTTACCAGCCCATATATAGAGCTCAGTTACCAGCCCATGGACTGTATGTGCTGATGCATTTTTTTTTTATTCATTTATGGGCTCAAGCTTATACTAAATCCGGACGCTGAGACATTTTTGTTGGAAACTGATAATCATGGGAACTCCAAAGCTAGCTATGGCTCGCTCATGCATGTGGGAGCTTCAGAGAGAGATTGTTACCATAGCCGTGGTGTTGTCTGGTAGGTCGCAGAGGCAGGGAGCGCGGCGACACGAGGCCACCCCCCCCGCACACTCGCACACGCGGCACCCCCCCTCCTCCGCCCAGCGCGCGCCGTCTGACACCACCTGCCCCTGCCACGAACAACCTGCACAAACACACATACGTAAAGCCCGACCAAAGAAATAAGAGGCCTCGCCATATTGCGGAATTTCAATGGAACTAATTTCATAAGGGAAATTGTTGCCATGGTCGTAAAAATATGTGGCGCCCCCAGAGCAGGCTTCTTATTTCTTTGGTCAGGCTTTACATGATAACATTCATTTTAAATTCTCAGTTGTCATTGGGCAAGCCAACTTCATCATCGCTTGAGCCAAAAGACGTCAAATGTAATGATCCCCCCAATATCTTCACAATCAATGTTTCTGCTCTGCTCACGTGCAGCGTTTAGGGTTACCTGGAGGCCACAAGTCTGTCCGTGATGCCACCGATAACTTGTTATAGACCTAACATGTAAGCAGGTAAAGAATACTCACTAAGCTCGCAGGGTTGCGTATCACACTGGCAGCGAAAGCCGCCGTCCGTGTTGACGCAGCGCGCTGTGGGATGACATGTGTGGTAGCCTTCCGAGCATTCGTCCACGTCTGAAACAACAAAAGACAATCATTGCTCTGAGGTTTTTAACATGAAATCTGACAAACAGTTATGGAGATGCAATAGTCTTTTCCTTCGGAGTGACTATAAACAGTTATCAACTTGTATTATGGGTAAAACAATTTCTTGAGATTTCTGATAGCGTGGGACAAGTAATTCTGGGTCAAATCTATTCATTCTCCTGTAGGATGAATTACTAACATCAGCCATTTCTAAAATCTTTTCAACGTTTCTATCGGGCTATACAGTTTGACATATTATTTTCATGGTACACAGGTTTGAATTTAGCGAACCTCGTTTTCATTGTGATGCAAGACATTAGAAATATACCTTGGCAGTGATTTAGATGAGCGTCTCTCGTGTATCCGTCCTTGCAGACGCAGTAGTAGGATCCAGGTGTGTTCTGGCAGGCGGCGCGCGGGTGGCAGGGGGGCGGCGCGGCGGGGTGCGCGGGGAGGCACTCGTCCACGTCCCGCTCGCACCGCGCTCCTGTGAACCCCGGCGCGCACTGGCACTCTCCCGGCGCCGCGCACGACCCGCCGTTCAAACAGCCGCCCACGCAGATCGCTGGCGGGAATTACCAAATATTGATCATGTACATCACTTTTTTGTAGTCTGAACCTGCCCAGCGTGCCCCTGTTGGGCTTGGAACCTGCACACGCGAAGACCTTTACAATGCCACAGAAAAAGCTGTTTCCATGGCGGAGTTCTGGTCTTCGAAAATTTTGTCGCCGAATCGACACGAGTGAAGAAGAAGTCTGAACTGAAGGTACTTTACTTTGTTTGATCTTCGGCTGCAAGGATTCAGCAAAAAAATATATTCAATGCTGCAGCGAGCTAAAATGGTATTAAGGAAACAATGGTGAATTGTTGAAATGTTTGCCTCTAAATGGGATACGAGATACATTTGTGTCTAATGAGGAATATATGACACCCGCAAAGTTTACCTATCGTACAGTTTATAAATGTGAAAGTGGCGTTAAGCTTCAACATTCACACAGTGGTACTAGCTGGAGATGATATCATTGGATGATTGGTTGAAGCCGAATCTACTCACGTGTGCAAGTGTACCCGTCGCCAGTGTACCCGTCGCGACACTCGCAGCTGTAGGAGCCAGGAGTGTTGCTGCACTCCGCGTCAGTGTGGCAGCCGTGCGAGTCGCCGGCGCATTCGTCCACCTGGGAACGAATAACACAGATTCAGGAACAAGAAGAATCGATGGTCGACACGTTATCGATGTTGATTTCACTGAAAATCTTAAACTGCTCGAGGACTTTCCTCGTTCGTTAGTTCCAGTTCAATTTGAGAGCACATAACTATATTACAAAATTAATAATATATCATAATACTCGTACTACGTACAAAATTACTACGGTGCCTCTTGTACTGAAATGCGATCTATGCACTCCACCCACATTGCCTGAGCTGTGTGTGTGGGTGGTTGTATGCAGCTGTCTTTTTCGCACACAATATGTAAGATTATCAAGATAGTTACTCAAAATAGCGCAGATATAAAAATAGCTCAGATATTCAAAATGCGTTAATTATTATGACGTGTCGGGGCCCAACTCGGGGGCGCTGCACCTTCTCTGTCTATCTTGGTGACCTCATGGTTGTAAAATATAGTGCGGTTACCTCTACGCAGTTGAACTTGTCCTTCCTGGCGTAGCCGGGCAGGCACTGGCACACGTAGCCGCCCACCACGTTGACGCAGCGCGTGTTGGAGTGGCAGTGGTGCCCGTGCAGACCGCCCGCCTGCTGGCACTCGTCCACATCTGCAACACATAAACCTTCTTTGAGACCAGCCAGGGCTTGTTAACCTGGTTAAAATTTTAAACCAGGTATTTTGCATCTCCATACATTGCGCAAGAGAGCGTTATCGTTTCGGTTTCGCTATACCGGAACCAATATTTATCCTGGTTTTGCTCAAAGAGCGAACTCCTCCAAATACCTTTTGTCTGATTGAGACAGCAATGGAAATAACCTGGTTTTTTCCGGTTTCGATATCTGTTCAAACCGGAGTTGTTTGTCACTCCGAGCAGAATTTGAAGTGCGGAAAGCAAATACCACGTTAAAAACCTTTATTTAGCGGTCTTCAAAATACCTAATTCAAGCCCTCTTTGAGACACGTCAGAAGCCTCTGGCCTCTCAATAATTCTGACGTCAGGTATAATGAAGACGGGCAAGTAACGTAAATCTACAAAAAGAAAACACCCTACAAGATTCTAACGGTTGCAATCGTCGCAGGCTTTATCCTACGCGTTTACACCTCTTTTGTTCATACTCTCTATTCGGAACTTTTCCAATTTATAAATTAGATTCAAACGAACTTTGCTCTGATGGCGACTTGTCTTTATATTCCAAGGGTAAAGTTCTTCAAACTGCTTAGCATAGTATGGGAAGAATGTCATACAACAGTATTTACCAATCAAGGAGAAGGTTATATGTTATTATACCGTACCTTCACAAGTGATACCATCACCGTCGAAGCCCTGGTTACATTTGCAGGTGTACTTGGTGTTGAGATTCATACAAGTGGCATTTTCGTCGCACGAGTGCCCCTTATTGCAATAGTCCACACCTTGAAAAGAAAAAGTCATTGCAAATCGGACTTATATAACTTTCATGATTTAGTACTCATGAATAAAGATTGTCATTGAGAATAAGATGAGGGATTTATTCCAATAGCAGTTTTAAAGATGTTTATAACTAGGGTTATTATAAATCCTGCACATTCACAGCCGAAAATCCAATCTAAGTATCTCGAGCTATTATTGAGTTCATTACCGACCTGGGCAAAACTTGCAGCATTCTCCATTAACGCTGAACTGTTCGGCGGGGTCGCACGGCAGTGGCGGGCAGAAGGTCTCGGGGTCCATTCGCGTACACTGCATGTTCCCATCGTGGCACACGCACTCTGCGCATTCTTTGGGCGCAAATCTATCTCCGTGCTCATATAATGTACCTTTTAGCAGGCATTGTCCTGAAAAAAAAAGTGACCAAATAAAACTTATGTTGCAAAGCAATTTACATTCTCTGCGTAGCTCGATTAATCTGGAAAATTAAATAAAGATTTATCAACTTACTTAAACATGTGGGACAACATTCTCCTTGATGTAGTACAGGATTTTTACATTCTACTCTATCGCACTCAACTGGCCTGCACGTTATTTCTCCGTGCTGAAACATAAATATGAAAGGTTTAGCAAGAAAAGTTTTAATGGCTTGGACATATCAACCCTTATTTCTTCCCTTGGGGGATAATTTTCGAAAAATCCTTATTGTCCATTGCCTTCTTCATACTAAAAGGAACCACTTTGCGAATTTACCCTAGGCTACTCACTATACCACAGCTATGGCCTATATGACAGATATAAATCGTCAGTTTGAAACACAGTTTGTAAAGTAAGGGATATACAGAAAGAATAAAGAATAGAAGTATATTACCACGCAGGAGCAGCGGTTGCAGTCTCTTTGCCAGGTGGCGCCGTCGGCGTGTACGGTCCCGTTGGAGTAGCAGGACTTCTGACAGTCACACTGCTCCAAACGCGCCAGACGCTCCTCGGCACCTACCAGCTGGTAAAAAAAAAACAATGAAAATCCAAAATCATTAACTAAAACCTGCGGTAGTTCTCTGCTAGATATACGGCTCTCTTAAGGCGCACTACTTGGCCTGATCTTCGGCCTCAATAGACATCCAGCTGCTGCCAGTCGTTTCATTTAACCGGGGGCATCCTGCCCACACTTCGTGATAACCCTATCCACTGCAGAATTGATAGCTCTGCGACAAATGTGATCAGTCTATTTGCAGCAGTAGCCTGATCATATTTGTCAGCCTCAGCTTGCTTATTCGATTGATGACTTTGATTATTCGGCACATACCCTTGTTCCGTGAGACTCCGAGAGACTGAGCATAGCACTCTCCATAGTTGCGTGTCAATATTAAACTCGATTTCATTGATTGATTCGTGGTCTACTCTCATAGTCGGTGTCCAATAATTTTGTACGTGATTACTGATTAGTATCGGTCAGTATAGTGAAGTATGTAAGGTGTTGCAAACTCCACAGTACCTTAAGTGAAAGGTCATGGATATGCGTAGTAAGTTCTTGAACAGTAGCCTGCAGCAGCGAGAATTGGCCGCAGGTGGGGCACTCTGAGTCCAGCCCTGGGCATTGCGCCAGGTACCCGTGGGGCCCACTCACCAGCCGCACGTCCTGAATCGTGCCCTGGAATCAAAAATACATTTTACTAAAAAATGTGACTTATATTGGACAGATACTTGTTTATTGAGTTTGTCATATTGATACATACAGAAATGATTAGTTAGAAACATTTCACACAATTCAATGGTGAATTACACAGAGGCGTCTATTTTCTTAAATCATACAGTGAACTGAGGCGATATTTTCAAAAATTTAAGTTGTCGCTGTTGGCTTATTTTATAATGAAAACTCCAACTTTCAACCAACTGAAGTTTTCAGAAGCGGACTAACCTTAAACAACGAATGTTTGCTGTTCCTCTGTCCGACCCAGAGCGACAGCTGTGGTTGTGTGAAGTTGCGGTCGGGCGGCGGGATGAGGCGGCGGTACAGCGGATGGCAGTCCACGAGCAGCGTGGCTTGCGAGCCAGACACGGCCAGGGCCAGCCGGTGCCACGCCCCATCTGCCAGTCGGAATGGAAACGTCTCCACGCGAGGTCGCCCGCCGCCCCCCGCCGCCACGTAATGAAGTCGAACCTCGTCTCTTCGCCCGCTCGACTGCACCTCCAATGTCCTGCAAGAATCCTATTACTCTGGCAAATGCTCCGGGTTTAATAGATTTACCTATAGACATTTTGTTTAAGCGCCCTTAAAGTATTAATCTAGTTGCGAGTCGGCAGTTTTCTTTGGATAACAAATGTTTTTTTGTAATAATTTATTTTAAATGAACAGTTGTCTTATAGATCACATCCAGTTGTACAGTAGCCAGCAAATGCGGCTAGACAGGTTGACCTTGAGACCGGCCGTATTCCGTAGCGGTAGAGGTGAATTTCGTAGTGCGAATTTCCAACCGCATATGCTACAGACAGATGTCTGACACCAATCTGACTGCATGGATTTTTCGTTACATTCTATGTTTTTGTTTAATCTGCCGTTTTGCTGCTATTAAGTACATTCGTGTAGACTCGCTGCTGTCCACCAGATTATGTGTACATTCAACGTCTTGTATCTTTAAAATACATCAAATATGTTATAGATATATACTGGATCAATACCCAGTTAGCAGCATGAATGAATTAAGTTTTAATGTATAAACCTACAGTTTAAAAGGGGCTGTCACGATAGCTATACACACATCACAGGCACGCATTTCTTGGCGGGTCATTTAAACTTATACCACAGTTCGAGGACCAACATAGACGAAATGCATTTTAGCTACAACAATAGTTTTGTTGTTTATTGTCGTGGTGCAGACTTGATGCAATTGGACTGCTTGGTTGAGAATCAGGTTCACGGCAGTTACTTCAATGTAATTTGGCAGCTAGAATGCAGTCCGTCTGTGCAGACGTTTGGGCTGGAGCCCTAGAGAACGCTCGACGCCTCGCCGCTCCGCGCGAACTGTTCCGAGGTACACATAAACAAAGCAAACAACACACACATTCGGACGGCAAGGGACCGGCGAGCTACCTCGCTCCGGCTCGCTCTACATCTCAATATCGCTCGGCCAGGATAGGGGACCATGTACCTCGGAACGAATCGCGTTCGGTGTCAGTCGCTAAGGTGTATAGACCACTATAAATAAACGGCGCCTCGAGATGTGTCCGGCGTGACGTGACGCAGTCGGACACAGCACGAGGCGAGCGGATCCCCATGTCGCTTGGAATGCAAGTGTGGCGCGGCGTGTCCCTGAGCGAGCGCGGGCGGCACAACATCAACGGCAGGGCAACATTGAGACGGGGTTAGACAGAGACAGAACACAACACGTCAAGACACAGAACACAAGACGGCGCGGCCGGACGCGCGCATGCAAGCCGGCCGGCCGCGCGCCCATGCAAGGCGAGGAGACATTCCGAGGCACAGGACATTCCAAGATACATGACTATCGGGCGCGCACCGCGCAGCCGCCGGCGCAGGCCGCGAAGTGCGCGCTTAGCGATACTGAGATCTAGAACTTACCGCCCGCCGACCCCTCGCGCGCCGCTCTCCGCGCCCACACGCGGCGCTTGCTCCGAGACGCTCTATGCGACGGTAAATTTACAACATTATTATATTGCTTTAAACATCTATAGATAATGTATTAAAATGCCTCCACACTGCTGTATCTTGTGTCTAATCAATGACTCGAACAAAGAAGTAACAACGATACAATAGGATGTAAAAATGGTAGACAGGCGTTGCTGTTATGTTACATAATTGCATCCCTGTCTTACGCAGGCGCATTTGTGGAGGCACTTTTATTAATTGTCCAACATTAAAACATTTAAGAGTAATTAAAGACGAACAAAACATCTCGAAGTAACGGACGACGACGTCGTTGTCTGTCGTCACTGGTTATTGTAGTTCTTCTATATGAGTCCTTAATTTAGTGAAATTATCAGAATATCGACACGACAAGCAAACAAAAATATAACTAAAATTATTCTAACTAAATAAATATGTTCACAAATATTATGCCGGCATTTAACAATTAGAAATTACCTATTCAGGTAATCTGCAATTTTCATAATTAATTATAAATGGTACCTAAAAATTTAATCACAATAAGTGAGTCTGATCCCACGCAATAAAACCGTTTGAGGGTCGAAAACATATTTGTGGAATTTATTTTTTTATTTACCACACACACCACTAAGTTAATAAATTAATTAATTAATTTAAATTTAATGGATAATTTCATGCAATTAGACGAATAATCCCACATAAATTCATATACCTGAGTAATCATTATTTTAACAGCGGGTTACTTTGTATGGCTACAAGCTACGGTCTTAGCGCTACGGGAGTGCTACGAGCTACAGGAATCGTAGCGGAAGGAATTTTAATCAGTTATTAAAATTCCTTCCGCTACGATTCCTGTAGCGCTCCTGCAGCACTCCCGTAGCGCTACGACCGTAGCTTGTAGCCATACAAAGTAACCCGCTGTTAAAATAATGATTACCTACTCAGGTATATGAATTTATGTGGGATTATTCGTCTAATTGCATGAAATTTGAAAGTACGATAGGTACGAAAAACGCTTCTCGGACGACGGTCTAAGTAGGAATGTTATCATTGTTTTTACGACATGTAATAAAAAGTAGGTACAAGTCCTTTCAATATGTATGGTCAGTGTCTTAGAGCAACGCCGGCCTTCCGTACCGGAACGGAAAGCCGGCGTTGCTCTAAGGTCAGTGTACAGTACAAATTCATAAGTGCAATCATATCACGTGTTTTTATACTTCCAAATAACGTTTTTCTTATTTTTGTGTGTTACGGATACAGTGTACGGGACTAAACATTTTACTTCAAATTATTTGTCCTAAATACTTTTGGAAAATAAAAATAATTTAAAGTAATAGATGCACGTGATATGACTGGACTTACGAACGGACCGTACATTTAGCTCGAAATAAATTACAATCCTTTCTATAAGAAATGTAGTAATTTTCCAATAAACATTTGCGACTAGGTACTAGTGTGAATTTGATTTTATTTATTTATCTGAACACATTATTTTTATCCTACCTTTCACTAAATTATTATTTTGCAATTTAATAATATTATTGTTTTTTAATAATAAAATCTAAAAAAAAACACTGCCGTTGCCAACTGAGATGAAAGAGGTTAAAAGTAGTACTTTTATGATCCCAGTAAAAGTAAAAAGCATAAAGGTTATTTTCCTCTACGTCAAGCAGCTGTCGCATGTCGTGTCAATTTTCAAACCACGTTGGGTGAGTGGCGTATCGGGTACAGACCTATTGTATCCGTGTGAGAAGGACAGTATGGTCCCGGAGTTGGCCGGGTCCTGCCGAAGCGACGCCAGGATCGCGAACTCGGGCGACCGCCGCAGGAGTTCGGCCGCGCGGGAGAACACCGCACCCTCCACTTGCAGCGACCGCGACTCGCCTGAAGCGACACACAAATGCGAATTATAGTTTAGGTTCCATTTTTCATATTTTTGGCAGTGTAGTTCCCGGCTTAGAATTGGGCCAACGCTTGCACAGAAGACTATTACTCTGATGACAAGAGCTGTTGCCATAATCTCGATACTTAGCAGGTAGAATGGAGGGCGCTTTTGTTGTCTTTTTCATTCTCTGGGTTACGTAGTACGATACCTACAGTTAAGAGTCTGTTAGGTCTAATTCTTAGCCGGGATACACACGTCTAAAATTAAAAGGTAGAATAGGATGAAAAAAATTATACTAATTCCAGATGAAAAGAAGCAAAAATGGTACGTTCATTTAAAAAAATAATATATGTCTGTACGTTTTACCCAAAGAAACGAAACATCAAATGACATCTGATGTTATTTCTATAGCACCTACAAAAGTTTCTGTAGCATGTTCTTAGAAGATGGAGACTATAAAAGCACACCATCTGTGGAACCATGCAGTCAAGACCTAAATAATATTATTAACGCCCCAGTAGGGCAGAGCAAAACAAATCACCTTTGTAAAAGGCATAGGTATTGATGTGACCTAACCTAGATCTAGACCATGTTATGTAAACAGTAATCAATCAATGTGAGCTGGAATTATTGTTAGCAGCTAGAATAACCACTATGTGGACAAATAAGTAAATATTTGTGGGTTGTTGTTTGGATAGACCTTAAGTATGTCACTCGCTCTGTAAATTATCTTAAAGTAAAGTTTAGCTAGTGTCACGATCTAAATTCCACATTCCGACGAGGACATATATATCCTGCGAGACACGTATTAATTGTAATTTTGGAATTACTTTCTTCCCTCTGGCTAGACCCACCAGAAACACACTAAGCTGTAAATTACATTACGGAAACATAACTTCCATTGTTGATTGTCAGAATACAGCTGCTGTATTACAGCAATACCTATATTATGCATCAAATCGTTTATATTCGTAATGGAGGAAAACTCAAAGAATAATAAACAAGGAAAAGTCGATTCTCAATAAATAATATAATAATTGATTTTGATTTGATTTGATTACTGTAAATCAGCGATTACTGTGTAGTAATTTGTCCATTGGATAAATAATAAAATAGCGAATTCGCGCCTGTAAAATTACTAAGTAATGTAAGAATGTAAATATATAGCCAAATTGTTGTATAGTAATGGGTAAACTTCAAAGGAATATTAGAACAAATGCGTATAGTTGATAAACAAAATAAGGGTAAACTTGTACTAGGAATTCGATTAAACACACTTTAACTAAACACAAATGCGCTGTGTTGTAGAGAGCCTCCAAAGGGACAGTAAAATAAAGAATTACAGTTTATAAAAAGTAATTAAATCCTGTAATTTACTAAATGCTGCCAAGCAAAAGGCCTCCAAAGGGAATGGTAAAACATCGAATCACTGTTCGCAAAATTCAAATCAATTCAGGCTTCTGAAGAAAAGGTTTTATAAATCGAGCCACAGAAAAACTGAACATTGGCACTTTGGCTCATAAAGTTCGTAAATGTACGTATATATTATATTAAAATTAAAGGCGTTGCTATGAGGATTTTCCAAGGTCACCTAATTATTGCTATTTAAGTTTGACCTTTGGGTTTGCAGTGCAATAAATTGCGATAAAATCAGCGTTCAGCCCATGGTGTCGTGATCTGCCAGGCCTTGGTTCTAACGATCGCCGGCGCAGACCACGCTGGCCCAATGCCAGCTAACCGGATTATCTTCATTTTACCAACCGATTTCACTGCATCCATTTAATAGTATTTGATGAAGACGATAAATGTTCATTATCGGTAAAATAAAATAGCAATTTTATGTTCTTAAGGAAATCCAAGTGGGACATTTTTACGATTTTCCTGTTCGATAGAATTCCAATGTTATTTATATTTTGTGAATATTTAATTCTGTACTTATTGATAAGCGGTAACCATTGTCAAAACACATACCTACATTTGTTATTATTTAAATTTGATCAACCACGCTGGTCCAACGCTTAGCAGTTATTGCAACGAAACTTATTTATATTTATATAACTATATATTCGACTGAGTGTTAAATAATTGAATAAATTTATATTCTTTCTTATATAAGAATGTTTAAACTCAATTTGAATCAAATAGATTAAAAAAGTTCAAAGTAGTTTAAAACAGAAAATTGGGGCAAAGAAGTTTGGAAAAGAAAAACAAGGTGGATACTGGATGTACGTGAGCGAAATCTGTGCCAGAATTATCTCCGCCGTCAACAGCTCAGCTGCATTGCGGGTCATATGCAACCAAATGCACCAGAACCATGATTATGACTTTTATGACATTATGACAAGCTAGCTAAAACATGGGGAGCCCAAGGTGTGCACTACAGGATTTTATAGTAAATGTAATGAAAGTGCTCTGTTTTGGTTTCCATAAATAATTTTTATGGTTTATTACTCACTAGTTGTCTTCCTGTGGCTACACCCGCGTTGTTTACTGACTTTTCCGTTTTATTAAATTAAATTACTTGATGAAAGGATAAGATTTATAAACAAACAGAAAGATTCATTTTAATTTAATACGTATAAACGCTAACAAATAAACTCAATTAGACGAACAATGTGTTCTGCTGTGGCGTCATATACCGAAGACCGATAATTTGACGAAGGCAAGTAAAGTGATCCCAAAGCGAATACAAATTTTCTAACAATAAATTCTATAACAGCAGGGGAAGTTGGAAACATCAGCCATAACGCAAACAGTAAGATTAATATTAGTCGATGTAGGGCATGTTTCAACCCTCAGACGAATGCCGGGGCGAGTCACGTGCCGCGACGAGTCTAGCGCGTGCCCACTCTGTCACTAGCGAAAAATAATAGAAGCGAGGACTAGATGGACCGTGTCAAATCCAAAAATAAATAAGTAGGCAAGATACAAAAAAATAATCTACCTAAAACGATTACGCCAGCTGATAAGGCCAGCTGGAAGACATTTCGTGTGAAATAAGCTGCTCCTGTTGTGTCATTCTTATAAATGTATGTTTCTGTCGATATTTTTGTCTACAATAAAAAAAAATATATATTACATTAAGTACTTTCGAAGTCTTCAATCAACACAGGACTTTTGAAATTAGGCGGAAGGTTAAAAGTCGTTATTCCACAAAAACTAGCCATAGAACTTTTTTATGTGGTCTTCAATATGTATTGTATGATTACGGCATTTAAAATGTAAATATGAAACTATTTCATGGAAATAAAAATTTAATTACTCCCAAAGGAAAATCTGAATGACACGGGTGGGTTAAGTAAGGCGTATGTTATAACGATCCCCCACTTCATCCCCTAGTCACACTTGATTCCCCGGGGAACTTTACATCAAAGGACCAATGACGTTGTCGCTGTGAATAAAGTAAAATACTCGTATGTGAACTAAATCTCAGAAATTATCACTATATCTGCCGCGCCATTTGTACAAGCGTATTATATTAATAGATTATGCTCTCAAAGAAATATGCTTATTCTATTTAACAAGTAAAATTGTTAAGAGGAGTTTAGCCATGACGAAGAGTTATTAATTTGGAGTTTCAGAAAGTTGCTTTTCCCGTTAAATTAAAATACATACCTACTATGAGCGGCTAATGTTTGAGGACTTGTCAATATGAAGCGCATAAGTAATAAATGTTCGCGTAATGTTTATAAAACTGCAGCCAGAATGAATCATATCATATTCTCTTTGATTTAGTTACGCAAAAGTTATCCCCTCGTGTTATTGCATTCGCGTCGTCGTCGGGAAAGTTGGTCGTTTCCCGTTTCCCGGTTTGAGATCGATGACTCTCACTCTACCACACAATACCACATATAGGTGAATAATTGGATATATTGTAAAACAATAGACAATTGAAAAGTAAAGTGCCTTGTTTCTTGAAAATAGTACAATATGTCTGTACATTTTATTTCAGTCTTTTTGCTAAGAAAAATAGAAAACATCCAAAGGTTATTACACAATATACTATATACATTATGCATAAGTAATCTATCTCTCCAAAACCAACCTATTCATATTTAAAAAACCCATCTGTTATTACTAGCACAGTTACTATCCAGCAATAGAATTTGAAGAGATTGAAAGAAAACAATCGGGAAATTCTCTGAAACGATATCGAGTATTGCGTAAGCCTTCCAAAATATGTGGCTTAATTCAGTTTTATGAAGCTAGGCGGATTGAGCGTTATCTCACTCGATGTTGTTACAAGCGGAATGAATCTAAATAATATCATAAATTTATTGAGCATACGCATTTTAGACTAAGTATTAAAATATCATCATCATCATCATTAACAGCTCATACATGTCCCCACCGAGGGGCTCGAGCCTACCCTGAAACCAGGGTGAGTATTAAAATATATATTAAGATATTTATAAAGATTTTTTATGTAGAGTTCACACTTTTATAGAGATGTCATGAATTCGTTCAATGGTTGACTTTGCAAATCAAAAATTAAATGTTTTAAGTGGTAAATTCGATGTTTGATGAAAAAACATTAAATTTTTGCGTTGCAATTGTCGAATTTACCACTTAGGTACTAAGCACGTATCTAATCAATAAAGTAGTTTCTTATAACACTTATTTAATTACCTAAGCTTTAGCTCAAAACAATGAAAAATCATTTTATTTTCAACCTACTATTCCAACCCAACATTCATTAAAACAGCTGTTTTTAAATCTGATGTCTACTAGAGCCATTATAAATAATGCATGATCTTCCGGGGACTCCCCTTCGCTAAATTATTATTTAATATCAATTAGTTTTCGTTGCTAGTGAGAGCATAAAGCCAACCAACATAAGAAGACCTTAACAAACTGATTTATGTAAAGCTATAAATGTCGTGAAGGGGCCAATATAAATTGGTTAGGAAACCCCAACAACAGCGCATAGAGGGGTAAGAGAATCTTGTAAAATTGCTTCATATTTCACTTGACTGTTGCTGGAATAATATTAGGGCGGTTTATAATAATACGTTAGATTTTAATTTTAACTACTACTAGATAATCCAACAAAGTAGGTAGGTACATACGCTGTATTCATAAATATAATTAGTACTTTTTAACTTAAGTCGTAAATCAGTCGGGGTAGCATGTAGTAAGGTTCACGAGTGACGAGACGAGACATAGTTTTTTTAATGTAAGATAATAATATGATATGTTTATTTTTTAGAGGATTACCCTATTCTGTATGTATCTATACATGCAACTGGTATTCGTCGTTCCTTTCAAAAGCATCCTACTTTGAACTTCAACAAACAATTCCATTGAAATTCATTGAATTGAGATAATAAAATCTTCTACCCCAATGAGACATACTCCAAATTATTAAATACATTCGACGTAATAAATTATTCATGAAATCCGAGGGGTACCAGGCAGTTAGCACCCACGAGAAGGTGTATATTCAACCGAGCAATAACACGGGAACATTAGCATTCATATCGTCCGCGCCGTGTTTTGGTTTAATTGAATCTCCCCGGGTACTGTTCAAATACAAATATTTGCAACGCAAACATTCGCTTCAATTGATACTCTCCCCTGTGAATCTATTTATTGGAAATCGTTTATGACTTTTGGTACCGTAGCACTGGGGTGTTGCTTTTTCGCACTTGAAAGGATGGGGTGGATTGCGGTATGGATTTCACGAATCATTTAAATACGTATTTAAATTTAGTTTGTTGGCAAGTTTTTAAATTCGGGTAATCGAAAATAGCATTTATTTTACAGTCCCTATGAAACAGAAGATCTTGAAAATGACTTTGAAAGCGTGCAGAGCTTTTAGTTATTCGATAACCATGATTTGATTACAGATCATAGTTTTATTTTCTCGCTAAGCTATGCAATATGAATAAGACTAATTTAATTTTGGGTTTTCCTGTTTTACATACATATGTAGTTCTCCAATGCAATATTATTCTACGTCCTATCTTGTAAAATAGGTCTCTCTATGTAAATAAAGATATAAAATGGCATCACCATGCTTAAGAATAGCTTGTCAAACCTAGCTAGCTTGTCCTCCAATATAATATAACTTTATGCTGTGTTATGTATCAATGTCCTATCCCGGCCCCGATGGTGAAATGGCTGTGGATATACCACGGATGATTTCACTATGCCAGCCCACCGCTGCAACCAGTCAACTAGAAACATCAGAGGGAGGATTGTTGGGCCTAAAGCCCCTTCAGATGCTATATAAATAAAATAAATATAAACGTGATGTGTTAGTTTAACCTTCTTTATCGTCTTGTAATATTTATAATTTACTTCGGCAAGTTTTAATTAAAGTTATATTTCAGAAATCTATTTAAATTAGACATAATGACCTATATGCGTTTGTATAGCAACTTCAATTTTCAGCTAAATTAATAAATACGCTTACACAGGAAATTCAAATGCCGCCTATGTAATTGAATATTATATAAACTAACTTATTTGTCTAAATAATGTTAGAAAATCTGGGTATGATAGTACAAGAGAGAGTTAGGAATTTAATTCGAAATGCGATTTGAACCAAAACACCTCTCTTTCTCTTCTTTGTCCTACTAACTATGCCACTTTTCATTGCACTACTGTGTAATCTTTAGTCTTAAAAGAACCATAATCTTGGACCAAAACAGTATTGAAGAGCTGAGTTTTACCAAGGCCGTGACTTAAAGACCTAGAAGAACCCGTACAAAGAAAACAGACTGAATAGACTTATAGGTATATGTGTAATGAATCGAATAAATTGAATAAACGACGAATAGAATTACTATTTTAATATTGGAAAAAAGAAATTTTTCTATTATACAGTTTTTTTTTTCATTTAATTTCAGTTTTCGAAAATAATGTCAAAATAACGCTTTGGCTAGGCTAGTTCCCAAAAAATATATTATGTAGGTACACCGTAGAATTTAACTGGTTGTTATAAACTTCAGTCACGTGACCGGTCACTTAGTATGAAAAGTTGAATTTTTATTTTGAGATTTCAAAGTTTGTCCCTTAGGGAAAGTTGTTCAGTTTCATGAGTACTACCACTATGTTGCGGATAAAGAACCAGTTTCTCACGGTGTACAACATAGTGAAGAAATAACTTGTTATATAGTTTTACATCTACATCCATTAATGACATTTTAATTGAATTTTAGTTTTCTTAGCATGTGGACTCACCGAGACTAGATTTGTGAGGACCAGTACTCCGCGACAGCCACATCATAATTCAGTCAATCGAAGGCGAGAAGCCGCGAAATAGCGTGAGAATTTTAGTCAAGGAGAATAATTAACCAGCTAGCTTGACTAATAAAATAAATCACTACATGGTATAAAACAAAGTCGCTTTCTCTGTCCCTACCCTATGTATGCCTAAATCTTTAAAACTACGCAACGGATTTTGATGCAGTTTTTTAATAGATAGAGTGATTCAAGAAGAAGGTTTATTATGTATAATACATGCATAATATACTTAAGGATAAGCCACAATAACCATTTTCCCGTGCGGAGCCGGGGCGGATCGCTGGTAATAAATAAAATAAAATAATGTACTAAGATTAATTTGTATATGAGCTGCAATGTGCTTATTATTACACTAGTAATATAAATTAGTACTTATAACATTCTTGTATAAATAGCACAGAACTTCAACGGCAGCGGCGGCGGCGTGTCAAGCCGGTATTAATAGCTTAAACGCCTGTCAATGTCGGGGACAGTTTCGACCGCGCGTCGCGTGGCAATTGCTCGTTTGGTTGTGGCAGGCGCAGCAACCCAACCAGGCAGTTGAGTTGTTTGTGTTTGTAGCTGCGGTAACTGACAGAAAGCAAGCTGGTTTTGAACAACAATACTTAAAGCTATTAGGTTTAGTACGATGTTCACGTCGTCAGTCAGACTAAAAGTAACTTTTTACTATATTTATTTATTTAGATTTATTAAGTACATTAACATCGAATATTTATGCATTGGTAGGTTTCATAACTTAAGTTCTGATGTATAAACGCCAATTATAGATGTACACGACATTCAATAACAAGCGCTAAAATATAAATGTTATTAAAATGCTTAATTCTCTTTGAAAGGATATCAAAAGCGTCGCACGTGATATTCGTGCGTGTAATTTTTACTCTGCCTGTCTTTCCGACAGAGGTATCTAAATAGTTGCCAAAACTATAGAATCATCTTTTATAGGTTTTTTGTTTAAGATAGTGTTGTGCTTCATTTATCATTTATTAATTTCCAAATTAGGTACATTACCTTCATTAATGTAAAAAAATAATAACAAAGTCACTAAAAATATTGACGATAGCACACAGTTTACTGGCTCTACCTCACCATATGGCTTACTCTATTTAGTATAATACCTATAATCGGTCCCACTGATGTCCCTATAAATTCCTAATTTCCTTGCACAATTAGACACGCTCGATCGTAATTCATGTAATCTATCGGTCGGTAATTCGGCTCGGATGTCACGGCGGGGTCCTCACTCATTGCAGCGTTAGACGTAACGTAATCCGCACCATTAGGCGAGTTGTGCACGATCGTGTAATTGTCGAAGGGTGGTCGCCCTAATCGAGGGTGTCGAGGGATCGGCAAGTGCCATATTGTCCCGTTTTGACGCGTCAAGTGACAAACGTCATAGACTCGTCAGTTAACGAGCGAGAGGAGACGTTGTAAATTAGTGGCCGAGAAAATTAGATAAGTCGCCTAAAGGCAGGCAGACTGTTCTAATGATGATGATCAAGTGAAGCGGAAATATTTTTGTTTAGATTTTATTAATATTAATTGCATTTTCCATTAAAATTTGTTAAGTAGTTTAGGCGTGAAAATAGAACATAACAAAATGCAGATTAAGAAGCCTTAAAACATAAATTAGGTATGGTACTACCTATATAACAAAAAAAGGCGTGCAGCATTTATAATTTTAGCCAGTCGCAGTAATATGATTTTATAATCAAATTGCATGGTATCTGTAATATAAAAAGAAAATTTAAAAAACTTCATCAGATTTTAATCGAAGGAAGAATTAAATTTGAAACAATTAATTTAGTCAATTTCTGGGTGATGAATAATAAAAAAGAAAAAAAAAGCATTCATTTATTTTATTTGTATGTTTTAAGTCTTTAAAAACATAAGCCTGCTTCCAGGGTGCCACAGTTCCTCTTTACAAAAATATTTTTTCTACAGTCGGGTTTTACTTCGATATATTGACCAGTATACCATATTACGTTCCTTTAATCTCAGTCTCAGTAAATAACACAACAGTATAAGGGGTGGGTTTGTCAAAAGGAAGAGATTGATTACTACAATACCCGAAATCTACCCACATTCAATTATGTACGATTGCGGAAATAGTACCATCTATATAAACATTAGCTAATGAAATTCAACTTTAATCTAGCTAACAGCTAGCTAATCTTCGAAACTGTTAGACCGATTTGAATGAAATTTTGCATGGTGGTACCCTATATCTCCGGTCAACATCTTAGTCAGTTTCTACCGCGGCAGTTCCTTTCTCATTCCTACGGTAAACTGCACGGAAAAGTAAAAAAACAAAGCGGCCGTAGCCGCGGGCAGACAGCTAGTAATATAATATTAGAACAATTTGCGTGCAATTCATTTCCCTGTTTTTAAAATATAATAAATTTATACTCTCAATGAAACGTCCATGGTTTTTCATTTATCATTCGCTAACGCAAAGTAAATCTTTACATAATTTCACTGCTCTTCGTGAAGAGTTTCATAAATCTAGCTAGCGGTATTGCAGTGACCGCCAGAAATCGGTCTCACTGTCACAACAACCCCAAAATCTGTGTCGCAGAGCTCTATTATTAATTTTGTAGCTCTGTGGTCACATGATTCAGTCGACACAGTGATTTATATTCAATCTAACACCTGTGTCCTTCGACCCTCATAAAGTGAGAGAGTAAATAGAGCAGGCAATAGAGCAATCTATTTGCCAGTCATAAATTTAATACGGTTACTAATTTTATAGAACAGTTTTCAGCTATGGATAACATTTAGCAAATTTTTTGGCAGGATTCGGAAGGTCCAAGCTACATGTTTAAATATTACTCACCAACGCCATCAAACTGTGATGGTCATAATTTTAATGAACCAAAAATAAATTACTAGTGCATCTCTTTTTACTTGGAAAATATTTACAAGGTTATCAGATTTTTCCAACAACGCGGCATAATAAAATCTACTTCTACGGGAGTGACACGGCTTGGTATGTCTTAACTGAATGTATTTATATCAAAAGCAAAACTAATTCAGTATAAGTATAACCAAAACTATTACTACATCCATGTTTAAAGTGACGTTTATAAAATCGCCTAACGACCCTCCCCGGCTTCGCACAGGAAAATGGTTATTGTGGGTTATCCCTAAGTATATTATGTATGTATTATACATATAAACGTTCCTTTTGAATCATTTTATCTATTAAAAAAACCGCATCAAAATTCGTTGCGTAGTTTTAAAGATTTAAGCATACATAGGATATAGGGACAGAGAAAGCTTTGTTTTATACTATGTAGTGATGAGTGCCATTTGGAGATAGCAATTAATGTATTATACATATTATTTTTATATTACTTTTAGGCTAGCGGAACTTCCGACTAAAAAACTCATTGATCGCAGTTCCGAGGGTCGCGCGGGCACGTGCCTATTGTGCCTTCCCTCGCTTTTGCCATTTGCAATTTACCATTCACAGGGCAGTTGAAAAGAAGACGTTTTGCGGCAAAAAGGAATTGTTCAAGTCGCGTCAATAGAAATGAGGGTTACGGGGGGAGACGCTGCTTGTTCTAGAACTTTCGCCGAACTTAGGGCCTTTTTTGAATTATATAAAAGACGCCTTTGGTTTATAAGCTACTCTAGGTTAGAGGTTTTAATTGTTGGCGCCACTAAAACTAAAAGAAAACGTGAACATAAGGCCGATTGAGCAAAATTTATGGTTTAAGCTTGTTTGGCCACGCGGTAAATATACAATACATACATCATAAAATAAGAATAACAATTCAATTTCCACAGAAGTGACACAAGTATCACACAAGTATACAATTGCACCTATTGTCATATCATAAATTGAAAAATTGTTACAGACCAATACGTACACGAAAAGCATAATATGAAATGAAATGAAATGAAATATGTTTTTATTCGAAGTAAGATTTTACAAATCACTTTTCGACGTCGAGGCGAGTTCACAATTTGGCTATCTTCTGTGGAGAAGATATAATATGTAAGATTATATGCCATTCCTTCAACGAATTCAAGAAAAGCCTTTTTTTATATTCATCATACAATTTCTTTGCACACCAAGCAATTAGTATGAGTCAAATTTCAAATACTTTCCAACATTAAAATGTGGAGAGGCGTGCCAGCAACTCCCTCCATTAGCGGTTGAGTGGATGGAATGCACCAAATGGATTGCACGAGCCACGATGCACTTCGGACGGCCATATTTACGATCCGTAATGGATGAAGGTGGTAAGGTGCAATCCGTACACTTACGTCAGGCGCGAAAGGCAGTGTACGTATAGTGTTACGATGTATGTACTCTACATGTACGGAACAGTAAATTGTATAAAGTCTTTGAGTTGTATCTTAATTGCAACGTGCAACGTTTTTACGACGTGCTTCACACTACAACTAACGTCTTATTGCGTTTTGAATAAGAACCATTGTAACAATATTGCACAGTGTATTATAACAAGTGAGAAAATATAATGGTATATTTATTTTTTATAAAATACACAAATTGTACTTATCTACTGCTGAAACTTACGCTTTTTACCTAAATACATATCCTTAATTTCTTATTACATACATAAATAAAAACATACTCTTTTCCTTGACGGGGTGAACAGAGTTTTAGTAAACTCACTGGGATTCTAAACTTAAATCATATAGCAAAGTGTTTATGTTAACATTCGGTACGAATCTAAAATAAGAAATACCATCCTACCAGCCTGTCACCTTAAGGCAACTACACCACACGTTAATAATCCCTCGTTGTTTCTTTTTTAATTGACCTACGCTCGGAAAATTCGACTTATTAAGCTTTACCGGACTTACGGGGGAGCGGTAAGCTCTACCCCATAGTAGTCAGCACCAACGCATCCAGGGTTGGTTCAAGGGAACCTTGACCCACGGCCTAGCACGTTGATACGGAAAACATCGTGAAGGAGATGTTCCGAGATCCTAGCTGTTTTATGAAAAGTTTGACAGACCTTGCAGGGTGTAGGCGGTCCGCTGAGGCTGCATGCCCGGCGCCGGGCTGACCCCGGCATGAGACGTGTTGTGCAGCGACAGTGCGCCTAGCAAATCTAGCTCGGTGGCTGTAACAATGGAAACAACAGGTTAGGAAACCCTAGTACACGCGAACTTAGGGCACTGGGCGGTCACTCCATACAGAAAACGCGTTTTGACAAGCTACTTCTTTTTGAATAACAACTGAATATCAACTGCAAGTCAATGGCGCTGGGCGCTATGTAAAACACCCCCGAACACCACCGGCGGAGTCCCGCGGTGCCTGCGAGGTGCGGGGCGTGGGGCGCTATATCGGGCGGGAAACTCATTTTGGCGCGGGGAGGTGATTGTCCTTTCTACGGGTTAGTACTATTATTTTCTTCTGTGCTTAGGGTAAGGACTGCTGAACGAACGGCGCCGAAAGTTCAGCGCCTGACGTTTTTCGCCTTCAAGTGTGTGTGTCGGCTGATGTGTCATATCATAGGGCACTGCAAAAACACTACGAGCTTACTCGGCCGAACGTTCTGCGCTGTACTTACGGCAGGCGTGTCGCAACACTTAGGGAAAGAGAAACAAGGAGAATCAACTGAATAAACCACAAAGAGTAATTAACAAGTGTTAAAATAAAAATAGCACATTATACAAACAAATTGGTTGGTTGAAAGATCGCTAGAGAGACAATTTAAATGAAAAGCTTGGATTTAGTTTTTGTTAATTTTGTGTGACACTTTGTAACTAGTCCCTTTTTACCCGAGCGAGGTCCCTTCGTGAAGAAACCTATTTATTTGAAACTTTAAATTAAAAAAATTTGTATTCTACTATAATAAAATTCTAACTCTGAATTTAAATATAAGCAAGATTTATCACACCATGTTCCAGTTTTATACCTAAATACCTAAAAAACCTCACATTACCGCGCTACGCCTAATAAACCAATAACACTATCCTTATTCTTTATACATATAACATAATCTATGAACCATAATTAATTAGGCAACATTATCCTGAATCATCAACTATTACGGGCTGGCTACCCTCATTGTTTTTCTCGAAGCGTATTGATGGGCAGTAAACCGGTCTTGTCCTACATTCGGGGAATCAATAAGGAATCGGGACTCTGCGAGGGATCAAGCAAGACGTCTTTGATTTCATTATTGTCCTTTATTTATTGTTCCAAAGTGTTGATAGATAGTATGTGGCAAAGGCATATGATATGACAAAATGTTATATATTAATATTAAATAGACGGTCATGACAACAAGAAGAACTATTTCGAAAAGTTATTTTTAACTGCTTCAAAAATAAAGTAAAAAAGTCAAAGGTTATTGTGAAGTTTCATACGTGCCAGACAACGTAAACGGTATTCAGCTTTTTGGCAGTTCATTGTGAATTAAATTCTTGTCTTAGCACTTCATGCTACTGGTTGGTCGAAAACATCTTTTTTTTAAAGGCGATGCGATAGCGAATTCGTTCAGAACTGGCAGGTTTGCGAATAATGACAGGGAATAGAGAAAAGTAATTCATTGAGATTCAATGTGCATTAGGGATTTGGGTGTAGCCTAGACTCGTCTCGCTAAGACGGAGGCCGCAGCCTCGCCGGGGCCGCCTATCGATCCGGACCACGCCGGCACCGCACCGGCTCGCGGCACGCGCCTTATAACCTAAATACGACACACAGTTCACGTGTACATCAGTGGGCTACTGTCTGTCAAGGCCGGCATCAATTTTACTAAATTTCAAATTCAAAATTAAAATTCATCATAGGTCCTATTAGAACATTTAATGACGTCATGTCAGAAGTTATGAAGCTTTGCCCAAACCAAGATCGGCTCTTGTCTTAAAAGAATGTACAAGTCTAAGCAATAAAAAAGAGATTTAACAACTTAAAAGGGGCGATGCGATATCAGTTTGAGCATAACTGGCAGGTTCGCGCAATGTATACGCTGCAGTGCAGAAGAACCCGCCGAATAAATTTCACAGGATCGCATCTTTCGTATTTTCCTCTTTTTTTTAAATATACTTCAAAAATATGACTAAGTATATTATTATAAAACTCTTAACAATATTAATGAATATAACAAAGAGTGCAAACGAAGGCAACTAGTCAAAATATAAAAAATAAACTATATAACCAAACCAATAAATCTATCACAAATGTTGACGTATCCAATTTGTTTTACAAAGTCAAAGTAAAAACCGCTATACGTTCTCTCTCTCTCTTGTGTCTCTTCACATTAAAGAGCCTTTCTTAAAACATAGCTAAGAACACTCTCGATGAAGTCACCTTCAAACAAAAAAAAACTAGATGTAAATCGGTTCATCTGTTCGGGAGCTACGATGCCACATTCGAACAGACATACAAGTCAAACTTATATATCAATCACCAGTCTTTTTGTGTAGTTTGGGTTAAAAAAGGCCGTCGCACACAGTCGCCGCATCAGGCGACCGCATATCGACCGCCATGCCACACGCACGTCACGCGCCGGCCGGCACATGCCTTCATAACCTAAATTCGACATTCAGAGATTGAGACCGACCTCTCGGTTACACGATTATGTTGCCTTCGTATACTGGTTTAGATTCACTGTATGCACTTTAATAGCGATACCGTGGGGAGACAATCAAACAACAATGTCTAAAGTTTAGCTTTTTCATGAGAGATAGCTTATCCGCCTTGATCTAATTAGACGTGATAATATGATATGAACTTTGCCATATCACAACGTAGCCAACTAATAATTTTTCATTCATATTAAATTATTATGAATTGTGTGCTTTATCATCCGTTGGTTTAATTCGGTCACAAATTGGTCCAAAATATAAAAAGAACTAAGTAATATTACAATTAATCATACAGAACTTTACATAATAACAAATGTTTCTTTTAAAATAATAAAACTACGCAATCAATTATAAAAAATGTAAGCACAATAGCCCTATTTTGCAATAAGCAGACTCATACATTTACTCCACGAGCCCCCGGGCCCATCTATCACGAGAAACTCGGTCACGTAGCAACAGCCTACGCCGCGTAGAGCCCGCTACGAATTTACTACGGCGCGGCAATTCTCCAAGGCGAAATTCACTCGGTATTCTTTTTATCTTACTTGCGACAAATTAATATTTCTTTGCCCTTGTGTTCTACCCGACGTAGGATAGCCTAGTCTATTACAATTCTAACGTCCTTGAGCCTAGTTTGACATTTATATAGCACGATGAGCTCTCTTTTTAAACATTCGGGGTGAAGCTTTACCTAGCAAAGAAAATTCATTAAAATATCTGCATATTATGTAATTTAGCTTTTGGTGGCTGTTTGAAATAAAAATTGCCATTTTAGAAAAAAACTACGCGTAACGCAATTCAAGTCTTTCCCACTTGAGCTAACTTATACCGTCTTCAAGGTAATTGATGCGTTTTTAACGACCACAATCCTCGTACATCTACTTTGTACGACTGATCTTTATATACATTTTTATAATTTTTTCTTGCTAGTTGTTCTCCCCCTTCAGAATGTTCTGTTTGTAATTTATATACAACCTAAATTTGTAGGTAAATAATTAAATTATTACCATCGGGCGGGCACCAATATATAATTTAGCTTGAAAGTCTTTCATTGATAAGAACAAATAATTACTATTTTATTACAAAATATTATACATAAGTCATGTATGTTATAGACCATACTTAATATAGGCCAATTTTTAATTAATCGATAAAAATTTGAAGTATTCGTAAAAATATCATACAGGATCTCGTATCTAAAACACATTCAGTAAAAAAAAATGTGTTAAGGCGGGAAAAAAGAACTGAAGTATAAAATATTCAGAAGTTGCTGCGAACATTGCTATTAGCCTAAATATCTCTTACAGCGGCCCTGAGAAGAGAGCCGGCGCTTGCTCAAAGCAAAAACGCTTTTAATTTAAAACAGACCAAGTTGGCTCCGAGGCTCCAAGAGCACTACGGCGGCGGCGGCGCCTTTGGAAATATACAGAAATAAAACTGTGTAGGTAGGAGACATTTCGAAGTGCGTTCTCATTGTTTACCATCAATTTTATTTCTAGTTTTGTCGATGTTCTTCTAATGACAATTTAATTGTTGCCAAGCCAGCCAAGTCTACGCACTGCTTAACTAAATCAACAAAAATGTAAGCATAAGACAACATTGACACTATCCAACGTTCAAGTCGATTTAACGCTAACCTTCATCATAAATAAACACTACCTCGCCTACCTACTCCCATAAATCTCAACTATACGATTTATTTGCATTTATAGGTGAGTTTAGTCACCATAAAACTTCCTATCGCACCTATTTCATTGACGAGAATAGTTCTGCCTCTCCTTATCTAGCATTATCATTTTGTAGTTCCTAAAGAGATGGAGATAGGGTTGTGAATCGAGTTTGATATGAGGAGAGGGAATATCTGCGAATGCTCCTGGTTTATCAGACGCCGATGGCGCCGCGACGACGCCCGGTCTACTGTCGCAGATCTGCAGATTGCCTCGTAAACTGACGACGAACCGGCGGAACACAACTTCGTGCAGGCTAGACGAATTTTGGGCATCAATGTAACCGTTTCGCTGTAAATTAATTTTACAATAGAAGTCAAGTTTACAAGTACCCACATATCGTGTATATTTTTTACAACCAACAGGTTAATTTTACGGTTTTGTCATTTGGTATTGTCTGTTATGTTAATAGTTTGGCCACACCAATACAATATACTTTAAATTATTTTCCGTAAAATAATTCTGATCGTCCTATATTGAGCAGATATTTACACAACTTTATAAATTCTACCTATCTGTAATATATTCTGCGAATGTACCTAATACTACTTTACTGAATATCAACTATTTTCCCATTTGATTTTGTATCCCCTTGTCTTGACACCCTGCTGTGACTGGCGACAGCCCACAACTGCATTGTTGCCGTGCACGACTCACTTCTGAATATCTTTTTCCTGTTACACACTCGCTATTATTCCTTGCCCTTATTTTTCATTGCGTCACGAAGGGTTGTGACTTATGATTTATTGCAGTAGTACATTGCCCTGTCATACAAGCAATTTTATATGTTTTGCATGTTTTAACTCGTACATCATTCCCTTAGATAGGCTGCTTTATACCGCAAAATACATCTCGGGAATCAACCAAAAATTAAGCGAGTGTTGTTACAGAATAATAGTTTAGTCATCATAGTATTCTGGGAAAGCATTATGGGGTTAGGTCTGATAGCTATCTAAGCAGAGCCGGCCACTACGCTGCCCGTTAAACCTCCATGTGATCGTAAATAGCCTAGACTCCTACTGAAACATTCCACGCCCGCACGCCACGGTTTTGTGAAATAAATATAAATATTAATAGACAAATAAGTATACAAGTATTTCAAAAGATGAATCGATTGAAAAAGTCCGGAGGAACCTTTTACGTCGATTTTGTGCCACAAGCGTAGGTCAAATAAAAAAAGGTTACAACACCATTATAGTAAGTTAACGTAATGCTCTCAAATGTCAGCATTCGGTTATTTGCATATTTTTGCATTTTTGGGAATTGTCAATCAGTTTCGTCGTCGCGTGTCGGTACTAAAATAAGGAAATTGTTGCCTACCTACATATTGTATAGTTTGCTACAATGTTTGCTTGTATATACAAGTACTTGTAATTAATGTCCAAGCTGGAACCACGCCAAGTACATATCGGCTTAGCTGTTCAGAGCAGAATAACCACTAGTAACGACCCGAAACAATTTGCATACAATGCAATGCAGCTTCCCCCACGCTTAATGTCTTGTTAACTATCCAAAAACCTCCTACATTGCATGCTAGTACATACTATTACGCTGTCTTGTTTTCTCCAGTGTTACCACTGTACAAATTCGACTTATGAGACAAAATAGATCAAGAATTTTTTGTAACGATGGTTTTATTTGGATACAGAAAACCTATAGCTTAATCCAGTCATTGATACAAGAATGGCTAATGAATATAAAAGTCACGGGTAAAAAGGTAAAGATAGTTAGTAAATTCAACCAAGCTCAATAAGTGTTCAGTTATAATAAATATACCTTACGAGTGAACCGACCTTTAAAAATGTATATTGACAAACACTACTGCCTTAGTTTAGATTATCTCAAAATTATATTGACACGTTAGACGGTAGTAAACCTGATATAGCAACCCTATGCAGAGGCTTTACAAGTTATACTAAAATTGAACGTACTATGTTGCATTTAAATTGAAATTTATCGCTGGGGAACCGTTCGTGAAAATTGCTATACGTGAGCAATAGTCTGGGCTATAAAATTTAGTTAAACCGTGTATAATTTCTATGGTTCTTTAATCGTTATTTACTCGTTTATGAAACTGTTGATAATGTTTGATTTATTTCTCCAATTTGTCAACATCCACGTTCGTGACTGACGACGGTCGTGTTAATTTGGATCATTGAACTGCTTATGACGTCACGAAAGGGTAAGCTAGCATTAATAAATTACCTCTCGCGCCACATTTAGCCAACCGTTAAGACTGTATTTTCCGCTGAGGGTTTTTTATACCATCTCGCTAAATTCGAACTACATTGCTATTCTGGTAATAATTTATAATCATAAGTGCGACCCAAACACAGCAATGTGGTTCAAATTAGTCATTTAATTTTGAATTTTACTGTGTGAGCATAGGTTTTCAGAAATATCGACGTTTCTATGGTAAAAGTCTTTTTAGCCGCTTGTTGTGTATGATCGTTAAGTGTTTCTATATTCTGACCATTTATACATTCATGCAAAGTTCCAAACAAATATTTCATTAAAACCAAAAGGCTAAACTTAACCTAAAATTTTCCTTACGTAGCAGGAAAATCCGAGATAACATTGTAAATTATTTTTTAAAGCCTTTTTAAGCTTCTATCTTTCCACGTTCCATCGTAAAATAAGTCAGTTCCCAGTGACCTTCAAATAAATTCAGCCCACTGTATTACTTCTCTGAAACCCCTCCTTGCACCATTTCTCACGCTTATTTCTTCTCAAGTATGCCGTTAAGGAGAGCTGTGGGTAAAATTACCCGTCCGCAAAAGCCTGTAAGGCGTCACTTAGTGGGTAATTAGTGCAATTAATCACTAGAGGCTGAAAGGAAACAGTTTTGTGGGCAATTTGCGGCGTCTACCTCCGACAAAGGAACCCATTCTACTAGGCGAGCTTCGAGGTCTTGTTTATTATGATTAGATGTTGACGGAATATTAAAAGAAAAAAACCTGCAAACTTTATATACAGTAAATACAGAATCATGCGTGGGGTATACATATTATATAGCAAACATTAACCACTCCACCATCGAATTAATATTAGACTTTTCCTAACTTCTTCATAGTACCTACACTACAAAACTGTACAAAAAAGTGGAGGAAAAATATCCCGATATCTTAAAAATACAAGATAATCATAACCAAAAAATGTATGGAAACTTTTAGCACAAGCAGATACAATTTAACTGCAGGGCAACTAGAATAAAACACGAGAGGCTCGAGAAGGTGTCAAAATGCACAATAGTGACAGAACTATCGTGACTCTTATGTTACTATGCCACGTTTGACGCTTTGCGGATCTTCTCGCTCGTTACGCAGTGACCTGGTTGGTTCTGCAGTAAAACGTGAGTAAAACATAAAAACTCTAGTAGAAGCCGTCCCGGGCAAATATAAGCAGCCGAAACATTCCGCAGCAGACGGTTGGTAAGCGATTAATTACCATCCTAACTAAAGTGGGTCAAACTGCAGGCTGTTTATATAGGCTCTGTTGAGTGGTATTCAGTATTTTGGGCATTAATTTAAACTATTATCTTATTAAAATGCTATGTTTCATTTAATTTAATTATTATTTTCTGTTGTAAGAAATACGACTGTAATTTTTATTCGTTATCTTTACATTTAACTGGCAGAGGTTCGTCAAAGTTTTCAATACTACAATGATACTTGTAACACAATATTACACTTAGGTAATAGATAGTAGATAGTGCTTTTGCAACGTCTAGAAACGTCTTGAGTACAATATTGTATTACCTACAACGAAATGCTTTCAGCGGCGGCCGTAAACTTCTGTATCAGGGGACTACTATTTGGTATTCTGTGATCAGGGTAGTTATTTATTTGGAGTAAAAGAAGTTAACAGGTTATTTTACGTTGCCTTCCAGATTGGAGGCCTGGAGTCCTGAAATACAGGCATCGGCTTTGTTTACGCCCGGTCTCCTACGACTGTTTCATATTTATGATGTGAAATATAATTATCTTCGTCTCCACTGTGGAGTTTGCATTGTTATAAATGACACTCCTTTTTAGGCCTCACCGTTTTGGTGTCTTTCTAGATAAAATATAAACTTTTTGAATATGAAATTGACCAGAGAGATGGGAGCCGCTTTCTCTAAAGCGAAGCTGGCTCTTCAAATCTCTTTGAAATTGACTCTTATAGTTTTTTTTATATTTGTCACCAGAGAGTTTGGAAGAGCCGCTTCGCTTTAGACGAAGCGACTCTTCCAAACTCTGTTTGTCACTGTATAATAGACAGAGAGGTGGGAGCCGCTTCGCTTCCACCTCTCTGATAATAGCAGAGAGATGAGAACAAAAGAGCTTCAAAAGACATTAAAATATAACCTATTTGTTTTGGAATAGGATATCGGGATCTAGCGTAGAATCCTGACGCTACTGCTACAAATATCCCTTTTACCTATATTTGAAAGCTCTACTACAATGAACTGCTGAACTAATTCATTTCATGCATTTTTTTGCGATTTCGGAAAACTTTTAGAACAGAAGCTATGCAGTTTCATAGGATAAGTTACCATATGAGGTATTGCGATATTTTACGCGCTGTACGAGGCGCACAATAGGTAAGTTTTTTTATGAAAAACCAAAGTATTGAATAAATTATTAACGTAATTGGAAATTTATTTTCGTTCATATTTATTTTCTATAAACATGAACAATATGTAACGAAATTTGAACTGTGGGAGCGTGTTACTTAAATGTTTAATTTCACACTCGATCAGGCAATATGAGGGTAGATATAACAATTAATTGAAGTCCTATCTACACGTAACCTGAGACGGCGCGATCGAAACATGCCCACGCGACCATTCTGTTCACCATATGGCCGCAAAAGGGTAATGAAAGGCTAAAAGGAATTTAAATAAATTATAAAGAAAGCTACCGGGTTTCTTGCCCACAAAATATTTCTTTCAGCAAAATCAATTTGAATATTGTTATGTGACGAAGAGAGGTAGATATTCCTTGCAATTGAAACGATATTTTGAGTTGACGATTATATTATCAATATATGACGCTGAGGACATCACACACGGCTATCTGACCCCAAACTATACAGGGCCCGTAATACACTAGGGATCTGCTCTCAGTTATTCTTACAAGTACAAGTAAACTATGGTGAGTAAAAGTTACAAGTAAGTTAATAAAAGTAAAAAGTAAAAATTGCGGTGTTCTCTCTGTGCGTAAGCGCACGTGCCGTGGCATATGCTAAGCAAGCCGCAGGCACACACCCGTGTCGGGTTACGCGCATTTAGGGTGCTACTGTAAGGAACTTACGGATGTATGATAAAAAAATTAAATAATTGAAATACTTTTGCTTTAAAAATAAATTTAATATATAAAATTTAATTGAATATTATTTTTGTACTTCGCATTTATTCATATTTCTGTGACCCTCCACGTCAAAAGGCTTTAGGTAGAAGACAAATACGAATTAGTATGCCAATAAAACATCTTGTTATAGATTATCTCCTTGATTGTATGTAACACTCGTTAGGTTAAAGAAATATAGGAAAACACATTTAAAACGGCGACACTATGACTGTTATTTGAACCATGTAGTGTTGTGACTTGTGATGCAATCCTAAACTAACTAGAGAAATGCATCACACATTTAATAGCTTAAAGCCATAATACAATTGCATTCAGATGCAGTCGGTCTGCTGTGGTAACCCTTTTACATACAAGGCCGCATTTAAACATTCATCTGAAATGTGTCTGAAGTCTGATGAATTTAAAATCACCCGTTTCTAGGAAACCGCTACTTATAGTTTTCACCTTCACAGTGGTTGTCTTTGAATTATTCAGCTGCCTACCTGTTGTGAGATATGCCACTCTGGGGAATATGGAATGCAATATTTTATTTCTTAGTTTATGGAAAACTGTTGCTTATATGTGTTTCTTTTTTAAAAGCTACGTCAGGACTATTACTTAGACGGGTTATTTAGGATTATACATTTGCCTAGTTAATGAAATGACATACTGTTTTGTATAATTTTAAATTGAAAAATTCGTCATATGGATTTGATGGATTGGATAAGTAAAATATTATAGCATACTTAAATGACGATACAACATACAGAGAAGAGACTGATTGATTCAATTGCCGAAATCATTCAAATGAATACCGGTAACTGTGCACATAAACAACTGGTGTACTAATTATGCATATTTTTGATTTTGGAATATGGAATCCGTTAATGAGGTCGTGCTCGGAATGGCGGTAAGGGGTGCGCGCGCGGCGGCAGGTGGCTTCCACGCTCGGATGGCCGCGCCCCTCGCGGCTGCTCCCGGCGACCGGTGCGCGGTGCGTACACGCAGGCCGCGCCGCCGCCCGCTGCGGTCACCGGTGCCATACGCGCCTCCAATTTAGGAGGTCGGTTGATAACAAACACAATAAATATAAGTTGAGTAAGAAATTTATCGGAATTTGTTGGTTAAGGTCAAATTTTCACAAAAAAATTATGTGCATTGATCTTATTGGAATTTTACGTTTTCGCTTTGCCTTTCTATTGGATTTAAAAAAAAAAACTTGGTTGGCTATCAAAAAATACACATTTTGATAAATAAGTCACTCAATAGCCTAGCTTTTGCTAACAACGTTATGTATTAAGTACAGCACATTTTGATTAACATGATATATTCAACACGGTTAATAAAACACGGACTGAGAATAGGTACGAGTATACCATTTAAAAAATAACTGTACTGACACCCATGTTAAGAGGTCTGCACAAAGTTTCACGTAAAATTTGTTCTTCACTGTACAGTCAATTACCTAGTGGCAACTTTTCCCACTTATGTCTTTATTGCCGCCATTCGTATTTCATAGTTATTTAATGTATGTTTGTTAGTAAGTAAATCGTAGCTTTCTAAGTTTTAGTACTTCGATTTTGTCTATCTCATAATATGTAAATACGTAATATTGCACCACTGTTGCATTCAGGTGAACATTTTAATATTTTTTCATGATCGATATCTTTATCGCGTGTCTTTAGAAGATAGAAGGGTCAATGACCGCTAAAACTGAATCGAAAACATACAATCTCATGAAAATGGTAATGTGCAAAAAATAGCTCTTCAGATAAGACGAGGCAAAATCACATTCATGAATTCCATGAAACGTTTTTAAATAACTTAAAATACATATTGAATGATTGTTTTAGTTGATTATGTCCACAGTGCGGATTGATCGAACACAACATCCTTTTACTACTACCACCGAGAAAGAGAAGAATTATCATCCCCAAGCTTGGCAGGTGAGTTGGGGAATGCAGTTGTCGTTGGTTTAACCTTTAACAAGTCTGTGTAAGTGTAATCAATGTTGTTGAGAAATTAAAAACCCATTGGTTCTATATGGCTAAATCTCATGAGTGTAACGGTATAGATATATATAAGCGAAACTTTTAAAATCTTTAAGCGCATTGAATATATTCGAAGCGCTGACGTCAATCGTAAATCGATTTACTGGTCTAAAATCTTTACATCTTTTTATTCAAAGAAATAAATAACAATTATTATAAACGTTGAGCAACTTTACCATAGAATCTTTCCTAAGAAATAAAACTATTAGTTATATTAGTCGGACGGTTGGTATGGAAATGCCAATTGTTTTTCGTTTCCGGAAATTTTTCCTCTGGGAAAGTTAATCAAACCCATTGACTGAGCACGTCCTTTTAGCCAAATTAAATTAGCCAAAGTAAATATCCCGTTTTAAATCTTAATAGTTATGAAAACAACCGTGAAAGTTTTAAAAAGTATACGTCCTTTTAGTTTTTGCGAAGCCGTCGCTTACAGCCTATTTTTTTTTATATGGTCACACCACCATCAGAATTCTAAATTTAGTCACTGGAACCCACACCGGTTAGAAAAATACTATGTTTTCAGAAAACCCAGCATATTTATGAATACCTACAACAAGAGCAATACTCGTATGTAATCCTATATTTGTAATTCCGATACGAACGTCCTTCGCGTACCCTTGCGGACCCCACATCCGCTGCGCAGGCGCCGCCGGCCCCTGTTTACCATTCGGGATTTGCACTTATTACATACAATGTCTTAGCTACTGTATTATCAGTGTTTAAACCGGCGACTATACAGGGTGGAATGTTAATTTAGCGAAAACTGAAATAATAGATCTGTTCAACATTCCTCAAGAAACTATTACCGATAATTACAAAAAAATGATTTCTTATAAGTACTAACTGTTCGATTGAAACGGCTAACTACTTAGTATGGGAGTGTCGAATTTGTTTTGTGTTGGTATTAAGATTTAAAATTAAAATATATAAATAATAATAAAAAACTATTGATAGGTAAATTCTGACACTCAACCGGCACATCAGAATGCTAAACAAAATTACAAACACAGCAGGTGTTCGTCTTTGTTTTCATAATTCTCTACGATATTATGAATTACTTAGTGAGGTAGTACTGTATCTATTGATCAAATACACTTATCTTGAACAATTTAATGCTGTTGTCAAGTTCACAATCTGCAATAATGTTTATACAAGGCTGACTTTCTTGAGTATTTAATGGCAAAATACTAAACGATATATAATTTTAGAAAGTTACATACTTTATCAAACCAAAGCGCTAGTTTTGATTAAAAATAAAAATCTTGAATAAGTTAGTAGTGAACGTCAACGGTCGAGTACCTTTTCAAATAGGCTAGGCGTCGAGAAATAATGCTTATAGTCCAAATAGCTGCGAAGTCGCGTGTTTCAAAGATATTGAGCCGGTTGTTCCAACGTACAGTTCTTGATAAATCTCAATAAAGTCTTTGACACTTTGAACTTGACATTGAGCATACATTCTTTGTACGAAAACTTGATGATTACACACGGTGCGAACTGGTCAACCTTATCCACACAGAATATTACCTACACAAATTTAGAACACAATTTCGGAGCGGAGAAGGGCCTTTGCCCAGCAGTGGGACACATAAGGCTAATTAAGATAAGATAAGATAAGAACACAATCTACACAGAAAAATGCTTATAATATAACGTAATAATTATTGAAAATATTATTTTCGTTATAAGGTTATGCAATGGTTCAAAATATTTCAAATTCACCCAAAAAAAAAAGAAACTAAGGTAATGAATAATACAAATAATACGAATTAATTACAACCAATCCGTGCTTCGTAAGGCACGTAAACCGTTGGTCCCGGCTACTATCTACGGATGTAGCCATTATATGAGCCTTATGCGGCTCAATAATTCCGACACCAGGGTGCGTGAGGTAGGTTAACCTCAGAACTCACACGGTAAGCAAGCATTGACAATCAAAGTAATCCAAACTCTGCCGTCCAAGTCCAATCGTGCGACCAAATTCAACGTTAAATTACCTGACTGATGAAATCAGACCACACGCAAGATCAGACACTATGTGGCCAGAATAATCCTATCCTAAGTAAATACAAGATAAGGATAAGCTATCGCAGCACACGTGTGAAGCGAGCGCCGCTTCCTACACTGCAGGCCTGTCGGGCACCTTCGGACAAGGGCGGGACATGTCTCACATCACGCCATCGCATCGATAACAAACGACTCGGTCACGGCTGGATGAATCGTCGTGAACATTTGAACATTTGTCCTCACCGAAGTGACCGAAGGGCTCGAGCCTACCCTGATATCAGGGTGAATAGGCCTTAGCCAACCACGCTGGCCTAGTGCGAGTTGGTCAACTTCACTTCACACACAACCTTTGAATTACTTCGCAGGTAAACCTGCACAAGGTTTACTCACGATGTTTTCCTTCACCGTAAGAGCGTCGAATAAACGTAGGTACATATGAATTCGAAAATCGAAAACACATCGCTACGTGCCGAGATTTGAACCCGCGAACTTCTGAATGGAAGTCAACGGGCCTAGCCAGTTGGCCACCGACGCTCTGTATAAATACATGCACCTAATTGTACACTAACGAGATGGGCGATGGTGTATTTCAACCGATTGAAATCGGTCGGTCGGTAATTGTTTCCTTGTGGTGTGCATGCAATACTATTCGATGTTCCTCAGTTTTGAAAACAGCCCGTATATTATATTATGTCTACCGGTCTACCCTGAATCAAGGTGAATGGACTTCCGACCGCGTTAGCCCAAAGCGTGTTGATCAACTTTTAATTTCTTTGCGGATTTGCTTAACATGAAATGTACTCAATAAGCCAGGTGGGGCCGTGTTTACTCAGTCCAAGCGCGCCCCTCCGCCATCACACGGTGACAGATCATACGATATGTGACGTCACAACACGCGGTTTTTTTTTTTGTTAACATACCTAAAATATATACTGTGGATTTGTCCTGTGACGGTCAATGTCATGGCAATGGTATTCCCATAATAACTAAAAATGCCTAATGTAAAAAACCGACAACTTTAAATATAGTAACTAGGTAAACCACATTTTTTTTATTAGTGATTGAGATTAAACCAATTTTATTGATTTTTTGTATTGTATTGTATCGGCTGAAGTCAAGCGCAACGGCTATTATAATAATAATTATAATATCTATACCTTATTATTGGTGAGACATTTATTTAGCTCACATGGAATGTAATTAATAGCAGGTTTCATTTATTAACTTCAGTATTCATATTTCCCATAGGTATTAGTGGATATCTATATCTAGGCTAATGCAGCATCCACATACTAAGTTGTAGGTGTTTTTTTATGTGCGTTGCGAATACACTGTTGGAAACTAAACGAGTGGTTCACAAATGGATGCACCCTGCTATATCGTTAGGTAAACGCATAATTTAGGGTCATGCATGCACATGATCCTTTATTGGCTATTGAACAAACAGTCGCCAATGATGGTGGTACCGCGAGGGGTGGCAACCGACAACCTGTCGCTGGTACTGCCATCCACCCTACCAACACTATTTATTGTATTACGCAACCCTATTCAGAAATGTGCTTATTGATTTACATCAAATAAAAAGCTTTCTAAACTAATTTTGTAGAATTAGTTACTACCTCTATTTTTAAATTTTCCCTGTTCATTCGCTAATTGTAATTTTACGTCGCCGCTAATTTTATTTTATATAGGTATAAAACTTTCAAATACAGTTCGAAAGAATTAAACGCTACATAGTTATAGAAATAATATTTAAATTATACAAAAAAACTCTCCATTTCCTCAAATACGTATTTACCCACAGTGTTTCCTAAATTATATTTCTCGGAACAGCCCACACGATTCCAGGAAAAATAACGTATTTCTACCGAAAATGCCGCAAACCACGGCATTGTGGGGATTATTAATAATCCCTCCCTGGCGTATGTAATACAATATTACGTAATCCGGCACAGACTCGGGGAAAGATGGGAATTGGGGATTTGAGTTATTCTGGCCTTGAACTCGGTATAGAGATGGGTTTAGTCGCACTTACGTTACAATATAATACTTTTTTCTGCTAAGATTTTTCTAGGATCTTTTATTTAAACCACCTTAATACTTATAATTATTTAGGTTAGAGCCCCTTGGTGTAGATACCTATTAATAAATAATGACAAATAAAGAGTTTGTACTCGTAGTTAATTCAATTTATTTACTAGATTAGACTTCTTAGATTCTAAACAATTAACGAGGCCTACGGTTTGGCTCACATTTGACTGAAGAGCTATTTATCTATTTATTTCCTACGCACATGCCTACTTCGTTCCTTAATTCATGAAAGCTGTTGTGAGTTAGAAAAACTTGCCCTAAAAACAAACGTTAAGGTTTTCGTATTTTTTTATTTCGTATCTACAATATTTATTACTGACATGTTTTTGAAAACACTTTATTGCAGAGAAATACAACACAGAGGAACAGTGATAAATATATGTATATATACAGCACCTTTTAATGGTTAATAAAAATATAATATAATAAATGAGTACATAAAGTTTGTAATCAACAAGATGTAAGCGCAACATCGCCAGATTTGCAACATCGAAAGATTAGGAATTCATAATTTAAAACTAATTATTTATTTGTTTATTTTTTCCTGAATGTCTTCCTCTAAGAAAAGGAGGCCTTTAAATAATGCCTGTAAAATTAAATTTTAATAATTTATGTATTCTAAATAAAAGTATTTATTAAATGTACTTATTATCATATCCTATGTATCTATATCTTGTCACAATCAAATGTTTTTATTACCACGAGTATTATTAAGCGCAACGAATAAATTAGGGTAAACTTGAGTCAAAGTCTGACTTTTTTTATTTTGTTCTTGCCAATTTGTTTCTATTTCCTTAATTATTTGTAACTAGCTGTCCGCCCGCAGCTACGCTCGCGTTGTTTTTTAACTTTTCCGTGCAGTTTTCCGTAGATATGAGATATTTTCCCGCGGTAAAAACTGGTTTAACCCAGATAGCCCTGAAACTATTTCGCACCTCAGAATATTGTGGTTTTTAGATATGTTGGTATATATACCGCCACCAACTATGAAATAATAATGAAAAAATTTTTGGTCATCCGGAAAAGCTGGAAAACCACCGGTGCTATAACACCCGGTAGGAGAATACCCTACTATCAATTAAAGTATGGGAAGTGTGTACTTAGTTAGAAAGACTTATATTTATGATGCATTCTATCTATTTATTTACATATATAGTATAGTCGTATGTATTTTTGCTGGACTTAAAGTGCGAAACTAGTATTTTATGAGTTTACCAATATTACTTGTAATGAAACAAATCAAGATTTTGGACGCAACTTCTAAAACTTATCATCATTATTTCATATAAAATTAATCGATCTCGCGGCATATTGTCATACATCATATCTATACTAAGATCTGGAGTAAGTCAGTATCGGTAGACTTTTTCCCAGTACATGAACCTTGGAGGCTTCACGGTATATATATTAAAAAAAAACCAGAAGCAGTTCACTTCACTACTGGTAGTAACCATTATTATTTCACTTTTTGAACGTTCTTGACAAATTTATCAGGGGGGTTATGATTACGTAGAAAAGTACAGTACCTATACATGTTAATTTAGCTAGAAAAGATAGATAAAATGTTATATTACCTATTCTTTTCAAACTATGACATGTTGTAAGTTACTTTGGGCTCTGTCCTAAGATTGTATACTTGTACTAAGTTGAAAATACTGTATTATACCACAATATTTATACATATAGCTATAGATAGTGTACTGGTTCTTGACCGTAAAAATCACAATGTAAATGTCCTACTCTTTAGTAGCAACCTGAGAGGTTTTATGCATATTTATAAACTTTTTGAAGCCTAAATACTCATCAGTCACCTATATGTTTAAGTTTTCTTGTGGTAAAATTAAAAGAGCCTTAGAAAAATGAAAGGCGGCTCTAATAAATAAAACATACTTTTTGATTTCATGCAGATTCCTCGAAGCCATCTGACTTACAATAGTAATATTTACAGACGCCTATTCTCCTACCGGGCGTTATAACACCGATGATACATTTAGGTAAAAAAATACAGAAATTTGTACAATTTTATACACGAATATTGCACATATTTATTCACACCACTTGTAACTTGTAAAATTCATGTCAAATTGTATTTTTTTATATCTGAAAATATAGTATAAAGATATTTTTTGAGCACGTTATCGACCAAAAATTTTTTTTAACTTTTATATTCGAAAAATAATTTAATATTTAAACTAAACATTCACTATTTCTGCATGTAATCAAGCTTCAAAGACTAATTGATGAAATTAGAGAAGAAATAGTAGTCACAGATTGCATTTTTTAGGACTAATCTGTGGTTATTTGTAATTGGTTTTTGAAGGTGTTATAACACCCGGTAGGGCTAACTGGGTTAAGGACCGAACTCCGACAAGACTCTACTCCGACAAGACACTACTCCGACAAGTTAGGTAGGTTAGGTTAGGTTAGGTTTTATGTTTTGTCGGGGTAGTCTCTTGTCGGAGCAGAGTCTGTCGGAGTTCGGTTTTAGATTCGTAAAAACTATATAAAGATGTTGACCGAGGACATAAGGTAATGCAAAATTTCATTAAAACCGATCCAACGGTTTCAGAGATTAGCTCGTACAAACAGAAAAACAGAGAAACATCTGGATATGTTCTATATCACTTTTTACATCCCCCTTACTGTTTGTAGCTTTCTTTTCTATATACAGATTTTCGACCTCTACAGTTTTATTATATAGATGATGACGTCATATGTAGTGCACCAATTGCACGGGCCTGTTGTTGCCCGGCAACTGAGTGCACGCACTCGCCGAAACCACTATTGATTAATTTTTCACCATCGAAATAGTTAGTGTTTACCTACTACTACTGTACGCACATATGTACGGGGAATGGAACGGTAAATAAAAAGGAAAAGTTGCTTATGTTTCTAGATAATGCAAATGATTTGAATTCCTACAATATTCGCAAATAAATAGATCAAAATAAAAACCCATTGTACAAAAAAAAACATTCCTGGTCGCAGTTCTCAGTAGGTAAACCTGTGTGTTCAAAATACAGCATTGGATTAATTTCAAAAACGTTTAAAGACGTTTGTTTGTTTTGTAATAATAAATGATGTTTATCGTGACCCGAAAAGAGTCGCCTTGTCCTGTTATTAACAAGCTGAGCTACAGTCCATTGCAGGTCAAGACACACTAAATAATGTACAGTCGCGGACTATAATTAGGCCACCTTTGCTCATACGCCCCGTTTTATATGGTTCTAGCTTTCCGCCCGCGACTCCGCCTGCGCTAACAGTTTTTCCCGTGGGAATGAGGGAATTTCCGGCTCTAAAAAGTAGCCTATGTGTTATTTTGATGTATGGATCATATTAGTGTAAAGTTTCATTAAAATAAAATCCATTCAGTAGTTTCTACTTGGAAAAGTAACAAACATCCATCCATCCACTACACACTACACATTAGGAGGATGTAACATTAATTTTTGGTTGCTTATAGTATGAACGACAACAATAAAATTTTACTTCATTTTATATTTGTAAAACAATATTGAATAATATCCAAACACCAGTAAATAATTAGTTCGTATGGGACACAACGGCATGGCTTCGGATACATAAAACAATCTATTCAAAGAAGGTTAAACCGACAGCTTCCTATTACTGCTATTACTTACTTAATTTAAAGTAATATGGCTGACCTGTAGACTATATTTTTCTGATTTATAGTGTACTTCAGCTCCAAGCCTTTTATTTAAATCATTCGAGTCATGCTACCAACAGTCGTCAGTACCTTACTTCTTCATTCATGAATTCTTCAGATGATGTCACAGGCAACACGATTTCACGTTAAACTCATAAATATGAACTTCCAGCGAGTTTTTCATGGAAATTGTATGAAAAACAACGGCGCCGGCTGGCGATGTATAATGTATCAGCAGGTCCACTAAACCAATCAGTGTCAATGCCAAGGTGAGAATTATACGATTTATTTTTATATCTACTCAATTTTGAAATTTATTTATCATACTTTTCTAGATTGTTAACTGGATTTTTTTTCAAATTTATACTACATTTACCTAGATGTGATCCCATAGTGCAGTTAATTTAGGGAACAGAAAAAACAAGTGTGAGAGCTAAAAAACTTTTCAATATTTTCCAAAACGTTTTACCAACCGCGTGGAGCTCTACAAACATTTTCACTGTATAATCTTTGTCCTATAATAAATATCGACTAAACATACATTGAATTTCAGTTACTTTTCCCGTTAAGGAAACCATTTTCCTTCCAAAATACAAATTAATTGTACGAAATTGCTAACAAGGCAGTTAGTTTTGGTCGCGGTCGCAGTCAACACACACGAGTGCTGTTTAATACAGTTTTGATCGATGATGGTGGTTGCGTGACGAATATACGTAAGGGCTGAACCATACTTCTTCATTTCTTCATGATAAAACTTCGTATATTATGCCACGAAAGAGGAGCAATTGTACTTTTATCCTAAAAACCCCTCTGGTTTTAGACAGATTTGGTCAATCAATCCCCGAAAATTAATACAAACCTAATCTAACCCTTGCGAGGGTAACAGCATCACAAATTTTAATTAAATTAGTGGCTCTGTGAGCTGTAGACCCCGCTTGTCAGACAAACCCCTTAGCTCCGACATTAAAAAAAAGAATCGACAATTCGATTAAAAAGTGTACATAATGTTAATACGAAACTGAAACGGAAACCTTTCGTCCACAATAAGATGGCCTTAAATTATTATTGTCAAATCACAAATTAATGGTCCGGTATTTTTCTATTTTCATTTTCTAACCTTAAAGGCTATCAACCCTTAACGCATTCATACATAAAATAAGTTGGTTCTGACTTTATATGCCAAGGATCGCGTCAATCATGAACTACGGTAAACTTCCGACTCAGAATTAGGTTACGTCACCATTACTGAGTAATGACGACTATCTAGTAAAGGCGGTTACACATTTTTACGTACTACATCAAAACGGTTTTTAAGAAGATCTTGCTGGCTTATCTTGTGGGTTTCCAGCACGTTTCGCCTACCTCAGAAATCCTGGTGTCAGAACTATAGAGCCGCTGCTGAAGGCTGAAAATATGACATGGCTCGTTTGACTTTATCAGTAAATAGTAGCCAAGACTTTACGTGCCTTTCGAAGCACGAAATCGTCTTTCTTTTTGAACAATCAGGTGATTCAATCTGTAGTGTTCTAACCAAATTTGGTAAGTCTCACAAAGTGACATTAGTTTGACGAGTGTCCCACCAAGATTTTAACCCGCAAGAAGATTTCTGCTATGTATAAAGTGATTTTTGTACCATTTGAAACCGTCACAAGACAATGTTTCGTTTTGCCTCTTAAAAGGGGTTTTCTATCACAAAAAGTTACCGCATAGTTTTACAATCTGTTAAACCAAGAGATCGCACAGACAGTTTTTCTGCGGTGTGGAACAACCTTAAATAACTTTGCGCCATATAGATAGAAGTAAAGCAAAAAAATATTTCTACCTCTATGCTTTGCGCCGTTATCGTTCTCGTGGTAAGAAAGTTTACGTGTTATCCGACACCTTGGTTACCCGAAATAGTTAGTACATCCAGTTCACGATAAGTTACGCCAAGTTTATGATACAAGTTCAGAAATGGGAATAGTTATACTCCAGAAATATACACCGTGTTCCGAAGGAAATAATAAAATAAATATATAGGTATATACGTATAATTTGTAAGTATATAAGATATATGTATATTATTGAACATAAAGAATAATACTTTAACAAACACGAAGAATGAAGCATTAAAACAAAGCTTTTTTAAAATGATTTTTTAAGCTTCAATATCATTAAAGAAAGTTGCAAAAAAGAAAATATATTCTAAATATTTACAAGGTGTAAGTCACAATTTATTTGCAAAGGTACGTTAAGCTTTAATATAACAAATTTATTGGTGATTAAGCTAGTCACATAGATATTATTACAACGTGGATTTTACGTCCATGTTTTCGCTAAGATTTATGTTCAGCATCGATAAAAATTTGGGTGGTAACACACTTTTCATCGTATCAAAATGTGACACACAGAAATTGACAGAGCGAAATTAAAACGAAAATTATGTCAAACTGCATTAAAAAGTATTTTTCACTAAAACGGTGGTTACGACATTTGTTCTGGAAAGGATCGAATTATATATCTAAACCTCAGTCCATTTCACATTGAAAAATATATAAAAATAAACATATTTGCAACTAAAATTGTCTTTTTTTTTATTTTAAAGCATTACTTTTTTATTTTAACTACAGACGGTTCAGTTCAACCCCTTTTTAAAAAGCTTTCAGCATAATTTTTCGCGTGCAATGTTAAAAGGGGAGGCAATTTTATAATTTAGATAGCTGGATATCGTGAAGGAATTGCTAGTCAGGATAGCGGGAAAGGCCAACTAGTCAGTTGTCCGTCTTTTAGGTCAAAAATAACGTTCTTTTTGAACACCAGAATCAAGACGATCATTTACGAATGAAATCAACGTGAAATAAACTAAATTTTTTGAGGATTATATAAAGAAAAAGGATTTCAAAAACTCTAATCTAGATTACTTGTTACATCGATCTCGGTAACTTTGAGATTTTTTCAAAAGTTTAATTTAGGTTAGGTTACTTATATCTACACAAAGAACTGCAAATCTAACTTTTTATCTAGTAGGTACCACCAATTTCAGAAATGACGGCGGGTAAAAAGTTATGATTAAAATCTATGCGATATACCAGTGGTCAGTATGAATTTAAATAATGTCATATTAAAAATATAAAAACAGCTTCCTGTTTTTTATTATTTGATTAGGTACTTAAGTATACATCTATGACAGGTTGAGTGAATTTCAGCTTATGAATATAAACGATCAATAATTTTATTTTATTTGACGGCCATCTAATTATTATGAATGAACACGTGGACATCTTTTCTATTCTAGACTTCAACCTTCACCTTCACGCCTGCAGACTTGATAGGATACCAGTTGACATGCCGTGCGGGGAAATTACTGACTATGAAACGAACGGGCCGTCAGGTTAGTGGCGTCACGCGATCCCAGCCGGGCTATTCGAAATGGCAAGGCAAGGCATTTCTTTTTTCATAACCCGTTCGCATTCCAAAATATGGCTGCCAGTTTGGATGTGTACTCTTTTATATACAATTTTCAGATTCCAGACGGAAGGACGTGTCTGGAAAACCTTCTAAATTGCTTCCATACTGGATGTAAAATAAAGTACCACAAAGATGTAAAATAAAGTAACGCAATAGAAATTGATGTGAAGCCTAACTAGAAAAGGCTGCACCGGTGGCACCGCATGTTCGTTTTTAGTGTTTATTGCAACATTTTAAATTACTTCCATAACCGCATGTAGCAAGGTTCGTATTTTTTTGTTTATAATTACTTAATTGTTAATTGATTTGGCGCAGCGGCCGAGTCCGCGGCTCTTAAAAAACACGACAAGTACTCTGCTTAAAAGCCAGTTATTTGTTTGTGGCATTAGCAGCGGAAATTACCAGGTGTTGGTGTGGTGAGGCGAAGGCGTTTGTTAGGGACATTGGGCGCCAAGTGAGAGAAAAAAGCGGACCCACGCGCAGGACTATTCCTGATGCAAAGTTTGTCCATCGCCATTTGGTCTGGTATGCTAAATATATCACTTAAAAAAACATCTATAAATGATTTATTAAGAAGTAACGAAAAACTACTGTATTGAATAATACATTTGTGTAAGTAAACTCTATCTGTCATTTTTGCAATTTTGAAAAAAGAAACTTAATTGTATATGATAACTTAACTAACTTAAATAACTTTTCATCGAAAGAGGGAAAACAATTTTTTAGGGGACGGTACAGAATAACCCCCGTTGGAAGCATGGTTTTCCTCTCCGTTGTTTAGTGCCGACCCCACCGTCGCTCCTGCAGGACAATGAACTTTGTTTTACTTCGTTTTTCCTCTCTTGTTCATTGCGCTTTTTGTTACGAAATGGAAAAGGCACACCAGTTTGTTGTTTTATTATTGAATGCGCATTTTAACTTCTTTCTTAAAATAACAGTTTCTCCATTACTCAACACAAATTATAATTCATTCATTATTCGGTAATGAATTGTATTCTTAAAAGAGTTTTTGAAAAAATGTGGGATACCGTATTAAATAAGATATTGTGTAGTTACAGTTAACAATTCTCTACCAGAAATAATTATTCATTTTAAAAAAGTACATTAAAGTAAAAATAAGATTTTATCAATATAAACTACAGTTATACTTTTTGTTTTAAAATAATTTAAATGTAATACCTAACCAGAAATCTCAACTAAGCCCTTTAGCAAATGACCTAGTCATTAATGCAATGCTACAACGTGATATTTTATTTGCATTTTTTCTGTGTTTATTTTTATTGAGGGTAGGGAAAATGTGCGATCAATTACGTAGTTTATGAATAAGTTTTAAATAACATTGAGTGAGTCTTGGCATCAAGACAAACCTATTAAGGGTTTAATGATGTTGTATACCATTTTTGTAAATTTTTATTGTAAACATAAATAAATAAAATAAAAAAAAACAAACCCTGTCGTTTTGTTAATTGTACATAAACTTCGTAGGCGTGTATTTATGTAGCTCACTACCCAGTTGCCGCCGTAGCACAGTTACGCTTAAAGCGTAGCGCGTAGCACAGTGGGTGAATCTTTTTTGGAATATTGATAAAAAAATACATTATTATTTATAGTGTACGCAATATTTACGCAAATTCCAAAATAATACTAATTTTTTTTTCCTAAAAGGAGTATACCTTTTTAGGGTTCCGTAGCCAAATGGCAAAAAACGGAACCCTTATAGATTCGTCATGTCTGTCTGTCTGTCTGTCTGTCTGTCTGTCTGTCCGTCCGTCCGTCCGTATGTCACAGCCACTTTTTTCCGAAACTATAAGAGCTATATTGTTGAAACTTGGTAAGTAGATGTATTTTGTAAACCGCATTAAGATTTTTACAAAAAATTAGATAAATAACAATAAATTTTGGGGGTCCCCATACTTAGAACTGAAACTCAAAAAAAATTTTTTCATCAAACCCATACGTGTGGGATATCTATGGATAGGTCTTCAAAAATGATATTGAGGTTTCTAATATAATTTTTTTCTAAACTGTATAGTTTGCACGAGAGACACTTCCAAAGTGGTAAAATGTGTGTCCCCCTCTAACTTCTAAAATAAAGGAACGATAAAACTAAAAAAAATATATGATGTACATTACCATGCAAACTACCAACGAAAATTGGTTTGAACGGGATCTAGTAAGTAGTTTTTTTTTAATACGTCACAAATCGTAAACCGCAATTTCCCTTTCACTATTACTAAAACATCGATCAAAGTTACAACGAACTACAAGAACTTTTATATTATGTTACTTGCTGATTCGGAACCCTTCATGGGCGAATCCGACTCGCACTTGGCCGCTTTTTTTGTTACTCGTATAATTTACACTAGGCAATCATCGCGGGTTTAATTTATTTTGAGAGCCCAAAATGCAGGCTCTTTTGTTAAATATTGTGTACATAATAAAATAAATATGTAATTTGTAATCAATATTTTTAAAATGTTACATTGTACTAGTCCTGTATACCTGTGGGGACGTTCATAAAATGATTTATATTTTTACATGTTTAATAAACCCGTGGACATGCTTTAATTAAAGAAACGTGACAAATACTACTTTAATTACACAAATCACTATAAAGCAAAAGGCTTAAAAATTGTATACCTTCAAACTGAGCCTTATAAACGTATTATAGCGAAGAAATCCCTTTAAGTTTTTTTATGTGAGCCATAAAAGTAACGATTCCATATTTACAGCGCTACAGCCACGCTGCGTATCGATTAGAATTGTTAAGAAGTTTTACTGCCCACAATACGGAAACAGTAAAATATTTTACTTTCCCATTTAGGATACATTACTCGAATTGCGCGTTATCATTGCTAAAATTGCCGTAATAAATATTTTTACTAAAATAAAGAAGTTAATTATAAATAATTTGAAAATAATATACTTTCATTCAATATTAAATATCAATATTATGTATAACTACTATTCTAAGGTCACCAAGTTAAATTATATGGAATTGAAATAAAAAAACATATTTTATTGTTCCAATCACTTTTCTAATTCTTTTTCTTAAATTGAGAGAAACTACGACGTCTTTTTAATTATAACATACTAAAATATTCGAAAATACTGTCAGTACATACATAATAATTCTATAATTAGTAAGTTAGATCGCAATTTAGAGAAATGGCTACGATTAGATCCTCCAAAGTTTAGGTATCTGTCAATGAAAGAAGTAAATACATTTAAACAAGTAAGTCTCATTGTTAGATATGACGTAACTATGTATATAGCTTTAGCGATCTTCAAAATAACAAGAAATCCAACAACTTGGACCTAATTATCTTTTCTTCTCATTATATCTTAATCCGTATCTGTTTATTATTACACGGAGTCAATCGCAAGTTTGCAAATAAATTATGTTTCTATTTTAGTCATACAAACTTTATCCACATTGGAACCAACTTTTCTTCTGCAAACTTGTACTTTTCTGGTTATTTTATTACATCTTCCTAGATTTGGTTCCGTTTGTTCGCTCTCATTCTCGGAACTGTGTGAGAATGAACTGGGAAAGGGTGTCGAAACTAAGCAAACACGGCACGGCTCGAAACTGTGACCGCCCCAGCCGATCCACTATCGAACTATTGACACTACACAAAATTTTACTGCAGCCCAGCTGTTCTCAAAGAGAAGTCTCTCTTAATCTCTGAATAGTGTTGCCCTCATACTCACTCTATCACCATCATTATGAACATCATCGCTATAAATGAAATTGTTTTTGTCCAATGCCCAGTTACATAACCCGAACTTTATGCACACTTTGACTATATACCCGTACATTTTATAAAAATTAGAAACTTTAAAGAGTGTCCATTCGAGCAGATTTATATTCCCGTTATTTGTAGACGGTATAGTTTGAGAAACATCCCGTAACACCTTGCGGCAACCCGAATCAATACATCTTGGAAGTTCATGACAGGTCACATAGCGTGTTTTCTATTTATACAAATGTAATACATTTTTACAGTTACAATAAAATATACGACAAAACCTTCAGTAATTCAGATTAATTACCTATCTCGAAATTCCAGATTTTCAGTATAACGTTTCACGTTTACGTAAGTCTTTCGTACGATTCTATAGGTTACTGTATTATAGTTTATCAGATTTTATTTCTTATAGATGAGCATAATATTACTTACTTGATAAACATTGAGGGATTTTCGAGAAAAAACTTTCTTACACTCTTCTTTTTTAAAAGATGCGAAAGAATAAGAATAAGAAAATTTATTAATAGCTACAATCCATAGCAAAAAAAGAAAGAAAGAAATAAGTGTCTGTAATTTTTGTATTTCTTCTCTATTATGGACTGTACAATATTGTGTAGTTAATTCTCCAAATAAATATATCCTCGGGGTGTTGCCAAATTACTAAACTTTAAATTTATATATTACTGAGTTTATTTCAAAGGGAATTAGGTTTAGGTTTTATACTACAGAATTTGCAACAAATATTTTAGATTCCAGAAAATTATAAGGTTAAGATTATCATATTGCTTAGTAAGTAATAACTATTCTTAGTTGAGAAATTATGCCTGTAATTGCATATTTGTAATAACTATACATTCAGATATGACTTTAAGATTGGATAATGGATATTAAAACCGATATAAATTCTTAGTTGGACAAATATTTATTTTAAACAGCAAAGGTTGGTGTTATCTTTGGATTATACTCTTCAAACAGATTTTAACGATAAGATAGCTATTAGATACTAAGAAAATAAATTACTCTGTATGGATTAGTTAGTGTAAGATTACACGAAAGAAAAAAAACGGGCGTTTTTAAAATAAATCTAAATGAGAACTAAAAACATATGCTTTAAATTACATATGATTTCAATATTAGGAATAAGAGATATAAATTCGTAATAAAAGAATATACATGAAATGGCAATGGACCCGACTCATTAGTAGGTAATATTTTTGTTACGTAAAACGGGCGTCGTCGTAACTGAAGTCTGTACCCGTAATATATATCTAACATACTGAAAAGACTAACATTCATGAAATATTTAAGGTTAAGATCTAGTGAGGAAAAACATTTTTATAAATTTATTTTATTTTTAAAACATAAGATAATTATCTTTCGCTATTAATGAATTTGGCAAATAACAACTACTGATTCACAACAACGAAATGAAATGAATCTATTCATCTCAATAGGAATATATTATAAGTTTTTGGATTGGTCTCAGGATTCTCTACAATTTTTATTCGCCCCTAGAAATTCTTAGAATATTTAAGGCACCATTTCTAAAATTCGTGGATAACTCAGAGGGAACAGTGGGAACTAACTTGCATAATTATTTTTTTAATATAGTAATCTACGCGTTTTTATGTGTTTATCACTTCTATCTGTCTATTCAATTGTTTTTAAATTGACCTAAATCGTCTAGCTAGATTGACAAATGTCAAAGGGAAATCAAAGTGACCGAGCGCCGGCCTCTGCGATGTGCCCAATTGATAAAAGTGCAATTTTTCACCTAGATTAGCTCGGAAAGAAGTGAAAACTACTAAATAAGTACCATAGACATTTTTTTAATTAAAATTTTAATGGTCCTGGTGGTTTTGGACTTTACTAATAGAAAGCGAAAGACAAACAAAATTTTATTGCACTTCAAAAATTTAAAAAACTTATCTTATCTATAGTTATTATAAATCGAAAATCACTTTTAGGTTTTTAAATATCAATCAGTTTGTAGTTCATAATATTATTTGTCAAATTAATGTTTATTATTGTAAAAATAAAGCGTTTATCTTTTTTATTATTTTTAACTTATCTCGAGCGAGCGCGTTGAGATCTTTTAAATAGGATTATAGTCTTACGCTGTGGACACAATTTTGTAAATGCCATATTCAAACACTTTCCTTGTGTACTCGTTAGTTATTTCTTCTTATCGTTCATTTATGTCACAAATAGTATTCACATGAAGTTTATTAGCATGTATCCTTCTTGAGATAAAATGTATATAGAGCGAGGCACCCGATTTGTATAGCAACAGTAAATTGTACAGTAAATTCGGATAATTTCAGGTTTTCTTTTGTTTTCATAAAATATTTTAGTAAGTACTTTTTTTATATTTTGTTATGGCACTAGTTCATACTTCTTCAATCTTTGCAGATTGAACAAGATTAGTCTTATAAACACCGTAAAATTGAACTGGTCTTCCTTTGGGGAATTATTTTACTAATGAATTTAGACAACTAAGTCGGGAAAACAAACTGCGATTTCACACAAAATTTATGGAATGGAACACCTGATTTTACTTTTTCGCGTTTTTGATGTTAGTCCCATTAAAATTTGTAGATGTTTATGAATAGAATCATTCTCCTAAGTTTATCGGCTTCAACAATTAATTATTTTATGATATTTTAATATAAAAATAAAACTAGTGTAAACATGAAAAAATGTACAATATACACAATGTACAGTGGCAGGAACTTATGTACCTTACTATTAAAATTTTTGATATGTATTTATTTACGCAAATGTGTGACTGTTTCTTACGTAACATTCATTTTACGTGCCGTAGCAAGTACGGGGCCGGGTTAGTGCCGGCCAGTGACAACCCCAGTATGCGCCACTATACTAACTACACTATACACGCAGCACCAAAGATGCTTGAAAAATATATTATACAGCTTTTAGGATTCCAGTAAGAGGTATAATCAATACTCAGATTTAATACAACAGAGATGGAAAAGTTAAAAAAGAAATATTTAAAACATTCAATGCAAGATTAATTTTTTACATACTATCTTGCCATGCCACTTAATTATTTTTCCTTTTTTAACTTAGCATACTTTAGTCCAGTGTAAAAAAAAATTTCGTGTTGCCAAAGCGACTTTATGTAGAGCCTACGAAAACTTCACGTTCCGATCTATTTCAGCTATAATACGATTAAACCCAACGAAGTAACATTTACTCAGCTTGACTACGTTATTATGATAACACACACGCACCCTATAATTCCCTGAAAAACCTATACTACTTCACAAGAAAAACAATAAAATTCTCAACCTAAACCCAACCGGCGGCGGCGGGGCCGGCCGAAACGGATCAGCTGATCTAATTTAGGACAAACTGTAGAAAAGTATGAAATAAGCATAATAATTGACAGATATTCGACATATTTTTCTAATGAAGTACAAACAAACGTGTCCTAAGAAGAAAATTGTTCCTCTAGCCGTGTTAATAATATTCACACGTAAAACGAATAATTGTACATGTAGCAAAACTGCAAAGTACTTACCGGCTGCAATGGTCAGCCACCACCACCAGCAGTAGCAGACGACGAGCGGCCGAGCGCCGGCCATTATGCGGTGCGCATGCCACGCGCGCTCCCGCCGGCCGCCCCCGGCAGACTGTCGCTGCGGGCGCGCGCGATCGATGCGGCGCCGCGACCACCCTCGGCCTCCCCTCGCGCCCCAAAACCGCCGCCCGCCCCCGCTAGTTTTCCGAGTTTCCTCGCCTCCAGATAGCGCGAGCGCTGCTGTCTTTTCCGGATGGGGCTGCCAGGCTGCCCAACAATATTCGAATTTATGTATTATTATTTGCTTTGAGGAGATGCGTTCTTCGGTAGCTCACATACTTAGGTAGATAGCGTGCTATTTTACACAGCACACACCAGCCCTCCTAGCATGACCGTTCACGTTACGCGTTACTCTTATTATACTATTGAAGGATTTTCAATATATTGGGTTTCTCGCAGCTTTTTGTCAGTTAAATGTGAACTCTTGTCATAGCACTGCATGCTATGAGTGCCAGGCAGGGGTTTCACGTGTAACCGAAATAGTTTTGTCGTGCGTGCGTACACATTATTCTATCTTCTCGAGCTTCTTGCACTTCTGTAGTAGCTCCCCACTGATACATTGAATCTCTGATCATTATTGTTTTGCATCTGGCATCTCTGAATCCGGCGGATCGCTGACCGCCCCTAATTGATTGGCCCGTTCATTTGCCGAACGCATTTTAGGTCACCCCGCGTTGCCGCCGCAGAGCCTAGATTTGCTTTGCGCATTGTTTCACTTCAAGATTTGTATCAAGGAATGATTTTACACAATGTTAATAGCAGTCCTTGCACGTGCAGCACAGATGGGAAATTTTAAATAGCAATATTACAGGCACTTCTGATTCCTTTATTCAGACATTATTGCGGCCTCTTAAGAACTTCGCTCACCCATCTAAGAATACTAGTAAACTTAATACCTACTCACTTCATGCTGTTTTGGATGTACGAGTAGCAGAACAGCCGGTGATACTTTTTTTTAACCCTTTTTGTAAATGGTTAAGATAATATCCTGCCTGCCATGCCGTGTGAGTGGACGTAAAAAGGTAGTACTATAGCATGAGGTAGGTACCTACTGTACTGTAGGTACTGATACTCAGAGGCGGAATTATCAACAGGCAACAGGCTGAGTAGGCTAAAGACTAGGGCAGCATATTTTAGGGGGCGGCAAATTAGGAGTATAATTATTTTTATGTTCATACATAGTCATACATATACAGTCGGGTCGAGTATATTTTCAATACCGCTGCTGCTATGCTACCTACCTTTCTTTCAGCTGGTTTCGCCCACCTCACTCAAATACAAATCTATAGGCATTTGAAAATCGTAATTCAGAAGGAGCCGGTCCCTACGCTGAAATTAACCTAAGAACTGACCTTTGAACAAACATTATATAGTTAGATGGAGATCGGGTGGGGTGGCAAAATTTTAATAGCCTAGAAGCGGCAAATGTGTAAATCCGCCACTGCTGATACATTACTGCTTAAATGGTACATCGTTCAAGAATGCAGCCAGCAGAATCGAGCCAGTGCAGATTCTTGCAGCGGTCGACTAAACGCCTCATTATTCAGTTAGAGCTCTACTAGCCCCTTGGTGGGGCCGATTTAAAGCCCGACCAGAGAAATAAAATAATCAAAGGAAATGAAAAACCTCGGCATAATGCGGAATTTCAATAGAACTAATTTTATAAGGGATATTGTTGAATTAATAGTCGGAAAAATATACACGTGTGGCCTTTAGGGTGCTCCCTCACCGGGAGCATTCGCGTGTAATGTAACATTATAGATTCGTCTTTGAGCATTACATTACAATAATACCTCCCTGACTGACGAGCATTCGCGTGTAATGTAACATTACAGATTCGTCTTTGAGCATTACATTACAATAATACCTGCCTGACTGACGAGCATTCGCGTGTAATGTAACATTATAGATTCGACTTTGAGCATTTCATAGCGGCGGGGGGCTAGGGGAAGTGAAGCGCATTGATGTTACAAGTTGTATCAAGATATTACACATTGTATCATTACAAGGTGCGCATTGTAATGCTCGGTTCTCCTCCCTCACTGATGTATGCCCGTTTTGTATCATTACAAGGTGCGCATTGTAATGCTCGGTTCTCCTCCTTCACTGATGTAATGCTCAAATCTGTAACGTTACATTACACGCGAATGCTCCCGGTGAGGGAGCACCTTTACGTGGCGCTCCCAGAGCCGGTTTTTTAATTCTTTGGTCAGTCAGGCATAGATCTATCAATCAATCAATATAAACTACCAAAGAAAAGAGATTGGAAGAGCCCGCTTCGATAAACTACTATGAAGGAAGAAGGGTGAAAAGGAACGTAAACGTCAAAAATATTCTTCCAAGTGTGCGTCCTGCTAGCGTACTACACCGAATAATACCATTTTTATACACAAAAAAGCACAACCAGTAAAAAATAAATACCTAAACTGTCTATGAAGCTTTTTAAAAAATCCGTAAGTTAAGAAATAATAATTATTATAAAGTTATAATCGGGACGAAGACTAAGTAGTGTATTTACACGGGACACACACTTTAGGCGGGATGTTCCAAATTTAAACCAAAATTAAATGTCCCGCACGTGAACGTGATAATAATTAAATATGCAGTTCCGCTTTTCAGGGATAATTTTTTAGAACATAGGTATAATAGGTATTAATGAGTAACAAAATGCTGTCAGGTCTAAAAGTAGGCAGTCTTGTCTCACTCGAGACAGACTCGAAACGTCAACTTTACCAAAGTTGGGAATGTGCTATTCAATCATAATGAAGAAAAATATCAGCTATTTTATTTCTGTTCTTTATGAAACACGATGTATAAGTTTTTTTTAGCTACGCTCCGCTCCACGCTCCAATCCCGCTCTTTTCATTTCACCAAAAATATTTCAAGTCCTGACTTGGCAAAAAAAAGTCAACGTAAATGTACCCCTCTCATTCTCATCTTCCTCACTCATCTTATTATTATTACGTGCCATTTTTTGGGATATAAGAATAAACTATAGAGCGCAACAGTACACTAACGGAACGATCACCTGTTTGTTTTTGACATTTACATTGACCATTTCCGTCCTCGATTTTCGTTCGTGTTATGTTGTAAAAAATTGGTTTTCAAAACAAGAAATATTGAAAATCCTTTTCTTACTATAAAATTACAGTGTAAAACTAATGCAACGATGCAGTCACATTCTCTTCTCTTAATTCTTGAGTTTCCCTCTGAGTTTTCATAGGTAAATCTCGGAACAACAATGAAAAACAATCGTGGTTTCTATGATGTGTTCGTGCGCACCTGTGCGCGGTACCCGTCGCGAGTGGCGATGCAAGTGTTCGAGGAGGGCGAGTACAGGAGCTTCACCTATTCGGAGCTGTACGGGGTGTGCGAGTATATTGCCCAGCAGCTGCAGCAGATCAACTGCAACAAAGGCGTCATTGGACTGATATCCACTACCAACTTCGTTATACCTGCCATCGCTGCTGCGTTAGTACAAAGTTTTCAATAATCAGTCTGATTCGGATTCTATTCTTTTATGTTCAAAATTGTCCAAAAATTTAATCAATGTATTGTTATTAGAACAATACCAAATATGTATATATATTTACATTTTATATAAAATAATTTTAAAGTTAAGTTTTTAAGAAAATAGATGATAGAGCCGAACTGAAACTTTTGAAAAAAAACCTTATAATTATATATCTTTACCTTTAGATTAGAGAGAAACCTAATATGTATAACTTTTTATATATTTATTTACAATTTCCATATTTTTTAGAGATACAAAATCCTTTGTTACAAGTATCGAGACCCTAACCCGATAAAGCTCTAAAGATGGTAGTGTAGGGTCTCTTACTTGGTTTCTCAGTGAGCTCACACACAATTTCCTTGCACTAAATAAATTTTGTCTCGTAGATGTAATGTTTAGTAATTAGCAAATGGGGTCAAATGCTTTAAAAGGTACATAAAAGTTGTTAGTCCTGGTCTACTAATCTACTAATATTTATATATGTAAAAGTTTGTGAGGATGGATGGATGGATGTTTGTTACTCTTCCGCACAAAAACTAGGGAATGGATTTTAATAAAACTTTACAATAATATAGATTATACATTAGAACAACACATAAGCTACCATTTACCGCGGGAAAAACCCTCTTCCCATAAGAAAAACCGTCAGCACGGATGGACCTGCAGGGCGGAAAGATAGTCTACAATATAGTTGCTACGTGAACCACTTCAGAAGCCGTAAGTGACTCTGACACTGGAGTTTGTGTGGTAGGGTAACCTTGAAACCCACATTTCAAGCAAGCAAGGTCAATCTGCAAAAACAGGCCTGCTTATCGCCTCTCTCATCTATACTAATATTAAGTATAAAGAGGAAAGATTTGTATTTTTGTGTGTGTGTGTATGTTTGTAATGAATAAACTCAAAAACTACTGTGCCGGTTTCAAAAATTCTTTCACCATTAGAAAGCTACATTCTCCCTGAGTAACATAGGCTATATTTTATTGTCAAAAAAATTAGGGATCCTTACTAAATCTTCAATAATGTAACCCAAGATATAAAGAGTACCTAAAATATTCCTAATAATTGAATGGGCTCCAAAACTACTGAACCAATTTTGGTAAAACTTGGCACAAAGATAGAATAGACCTTGGGAAAGAACATAGGTTACGATTTACTGCGGGAAAATATCTCATTCCCACAGGAAAAAATGCTAAAACAGGCGAAGTAGGCACAAACATAGAATAGACCTTGTGGAAGAATATAGGCTAGCTTATACCGCGGTAAAATAACTCATTCCCACGGAAAAAACTATTAACGCGGGCGGAGCCGCGGCGGGAAGCTAGTTTTGTATAAAAATGTACACACTTTTTTTTCTTTTTTTCAGAGCTCACAAATGTTGCACCTCATTTATGTTTCTGGACCCATCAAAAAATCTGGACGACATAGTGGAAGACATGAGGTTTACTGTAGTAATTTCAATAATAAAAGGAAATGAGAGCATTAAAGATGTACTATACAAGGCTCCTGATAAGTGCCTATGTATTTTCGGCATGTGTATATGCTTCTACAACTATACACAGTTAGCAACATCCAGCAATTACAAATATTCCTTGGACTACTCTTTTATAGCACTGACTTCAGGAAGTACAGGAGAGCCTAAAAAAATTCAAGTACCGATACGATGTATTCAACCAAACATCACTGATCTGACCAGCATTTTCCACATCACCCCTGATGATGTGATATATTTCTCTACCCCACTTACTTTTGACCCGTCTATGGTGGAGATACTTCTGTCAGGAATGAATGGTGCTTCTCTTCTTATAGCACCACCTAAAGCTGAAATATTGTTTCCAAAAAACAAGAAGCACTCTGTGACCGTCTGGCAAACAACACCTTCAAAGTTCTTTCAGTTTTCCAATCATAACATTAAAAATTGTATACTTAGTAAAAATTCTAGTCTTAAAATATTAGCTTTGGGGGGTGAACCATTGAATGGGGTAAAGAGACTGAAGGAGTTGAAGCATAGTGAGAATAGAACGAAGATTTTCACACTATACGGCGTGACGGAGATGTCTTGTTGGGCGTGCGTGGCAGAACTAGATTTGAGCAAGACATTCGATCACGAAGTTCCACTCGGAAGATGTCTGTCGGAAACCAAAGTTGTGTTAGAACCAGAACCAACTAGTAAAACATCAGGAAAAATTATATTAGGTAAGTAAAGCCACAGTGGGCTAAGTTGACTCCTGAATGCACAGATATGCCAAAGCTTACTAACCTGGTTGCGGAATGTTTGTTGCGAGAATTTGAGTAAGGCAAAATTAAATACTTTTCTTACAATACGAAATGTGCATTTTTTTTCAAGCGACGAAGATAGAAGGACAATGTCTTTCTTCTCACTATCCTGTGAGACACGCGAGTCTACTACATAATTTTACTTGTAGATACTATTACAATGATGATGATGATGATATGATGATGACTATTACAATTTGTACAATTATAAAATACCACCGCAATAAAAAGTTGCCAATATTTTAACTTAGATATGCTGGTACATGGAACATAATTTCGAATATGCATTATTGCTGAATGAATTATTCGAAAATTACATTCAATTTGGTGCAATTAGTTTTTGAGTGATTGCCAAATAAATATTCACGATCGACGAAGGACGAAAAAAATCCAAAGAATTATAGATAATTTCTTAAATAGGTATCTTTTTGATACAGATTTATTGATCAGCCTGTCCAATTTCTAAGATAAATAAATTATGTAAAACTTGTTCTTACTTTTTCAGTTAGTGACACGAGAAAATGTATGGTACTCACCAAGAAACACGCGAAATCAGAAATAAATTCATTGAAATTCATAGACACCGGCGATTTGGGCGAAACAGGAAGTTGTGGAACGATTTATTACAAGGGTCGAAAAGATGACATCGTCAAAAGATTTGGCCATAAAATCAACTTGCAGTTCATAGAATCCACAGTAATGCACTGTCCGAGGATAAAAGCCTGCTCGTGTGTTTGGTTACCAAAGCCTCATCTCCTAATTGTCTACTTTTCATCTGAAAGTTTCAGCAGCCAAGACTTATCAGATTTTCTCAAATGTAAGCTAGATGATAAACATTGGCCCGACAGAATACTTAGAGTCGACGACATGCCAATAACTTCTCATGGTAAAATGTCGAAGATGTTACTAACAAGGATGCTGGACAAGTCTACAAATCCAAATGAGCATGGGACCCTTCAATCTTTAAAATCAAAACTCTTACAGGAAGTAAAGGATGTCCTCAAATCCAGCATCACATATGATCAGATTAAAAATAAAGACTTCTTCAGTATCGGCGGTTCTTCATTCCTCGCAGTAACATTGTGCAACAAATTAGCTTTCGCTTATCCGGATTTCGGTAGGAACCTATTACCGGAACTGATGAACAGCACTAAAACCATTGACCAGGCCATTACTGCAGTCAACGAAAAGCTAAATTCTTTAGAATATAATATGGACCATAATCCCAAACCCAAGAAGAGACTAAAAATATGTGGATCAAGTTCAGAATTCAGCTCGGCATCTGGGTCTCCTGGCTCAGTTCGTCAGAGCGAATCGGATAGTCCGCGGGTCATACCCGTCGAGTTCATCGAGATGTGGACCTACAACACTGGCAAATGTGTTGATGCATCTCCCTCGCTATTGGAAGTCGGAGTGTAAGTCAACCAAACCTTCAATGATGAATTAATCAATACATGGGAACATTTTTCTTCTTACTAACCGCACAAGGCTTCTGATCTTCTACCTACAAGTATACTTGTAAGTGTAGTCCTAAGCTCGATAATATTACGACGCCACCGCCGTCGAATTTGCGATAGAAGCTAGGTCATTTTACTATGTGCTGTTTTTGTAACAATATCTGTATCACAGAACTCTGGAGTGTCCTAGAGCTAACACTAATTTCTTTTTCAAATCTTTTACTGTGCGTGCTGTTCAGCTTTGGAACAAGCTTCCCAAGGCTATTCAAGACTGTCCCTCTATAACCTCCTTTAAACACAAATTAAAAGAGCACTTTCTATCTCAACTATAACATGTTTGTCGTATAATATAATATATGTACGTATGTATGTATTTATGTATGTATGTAGATATGATATGTATATCTATTATACTTATTTATGTATGTACGTATATGTAATAGAATGTACTTATTGTTTAAGCATGTATTTTATGTATATAGCACTTTCTTTTATGCCTACTCCGCATTATCTTTTCCCACCACCTTGTAGGTTGGCTGGAAGAGATCTCTTATAGAGATAAGCTCGCCTTTGTGTACTAGTTTTTAAGAATAATTGTTATTTTTTAATTTGTGCAATAAAGAATATATATGTATCTATAGGTAGGTATTTACGATCGTAGTTATTATCATGCAAATATTTAAAACATTGTAGAACTGCTGCTCTTATGTAGAAACCTTCGTAGCCCATTGGTATAACGATCGCGTCGCCCTACATCTCATCAGTCTCCGCTGAACAGAACAAGACAAGTTTCGAAAATTACTTAGGCTAGAACACCTGATTGTCCGAGTCTGTCACATGTAGTATAATATTATTATATTACCTACTAGTACACTAATAAAGCCGTTAGTTCCGGCTATTGCCTACTCCTTAGTGGCGTTATCATTCTTACCTCAGGGTTAGTGAGGTCGGTCGGTAACCTTAACTACAACCCACATCACACTAGAAGAAGAAACTTTTAATGTGACCTTAAGTTTTTTGTTACACCTATTTAAAAGACAGTATACTTAATACTGATGGATAATAATAATTTTCAGGAACCTCTACGTGACTGTTGGCAGCCATTCGGGTAAAATTATGATCGTTGATGCAATGACGGCCATTGAAGTGGGGGTCATAAACCTGAAGTCCCGTATAGAGGCGGCGGTGTGTTGCTACGAGGGAGACGACACTATTCCCCCCTGCGGCATAGTGGGCGCATACGACGGTACCATCGTCTGCTACACCATAGAAACGTGCAAGGAAATCTGGCGCACGAATATACACTCTATGATCAAGAGCAAAGCAGCTATCTGTGACGGACTTGTTTATGTGGCTGCATACGATGGAATCATAAGGGCATTTAATCTTTTGGTAAATGTTCTGTATTATGCCTATGTATTTTGTTTGTTTTACCTTTGGTAGTGAGGTCAATTAGTAGCACCTACAAATTACAACACCTTAGGGGCCGTTCAAGTATTACGTGGCCCGGGGGCCCCGTATAATTGATACGGTAGATACGGCGGTAGCTACGCCCCTGTTTTAACCTGTCAGGCCTCCGTCACTCCATGTACTTGCGCGCTATAACTACCTACCGCCCGGCCGAGCGGTCTCGGGCCGCGTGCGGACCAATTCCCCAATCCCTAAACGTGTTAGTAGAGTACCGCAATACGCGAGAGAGAGAGATGCAGCAACTACTTCTTTTCGCCTAGCGCCGTGCGATCTGAATTGCACTTTATTATAACGGAGATAGCGTTGCAATTTATACGAATGATGTCGCCTAGTGCAGCTTCTGTAGGGACTACTATTTGGTATTCTGTGCCTATGTTGGGTTGATATCTCAAAATAAGAGAAAGTTGTTTAGTTTCATGAGTTATATTTTTTTGTTTTAAATTGATCTATGCTTGAGTCGAAAAAGTACGACGGATTAAGCTTCACCGGAATCAAGCTTTACCGGATATCATGAGTACTACCACTATAACATACTATACAACCAGTGAATTTTCACGTTAATTTTATTTTTTGATGCTGACTTCACTTACTGTATACTAGTGTTATATTGTCTGTGCTTTACTAAACAATATTCTTTCCGTACTTCCAGACGGGCGATCTGAAACACTCCATAATGATCGGCGATCAGGCCATATCGGCGGATCTCGCCGTGGCCAAAGGCGAGTACATAATGGCCGCGACGCTGGCGGGCGTGTGCTGCGGCATCGACACCGCCAACAGCACCGTCATGTGGCGCAGCGTGCTCGAGAGCCCCGTGTTCGCCAACCCTGTCGTCTACGACGAGGAGAAGTTCGTGGTCATCGCAGAAGTCAGCGGCGAGATTCACTGCAGGACCGTCCGCAAAGGAATCAAGGTACGCGCGCCGTGAAAGTAAGCCCACCACACACGTAGCTCTGGTCAAACCGAAGACGGAGAATAAGGGCCTGGCCACAGCTTCGCACGACGCGCTCGCCGCGTATTCGCTCTACAGACCGTTCACCGTAAGTTGCCCCCTGCCATAGAACCACTATATCAGGCGGAGGGCATCTATAGTGGACGGCCTGTAGACACAATGCCGTATACACCCACCGCCGCCGCCCCCACGCGCCCCTCCCACCCCCTTCGCTATTTTCTCGATGTTCGTCTCGCCGCCGCCGCTGCCGCCTCGACTAGCTGTGGACAGCTTCATACAATTGCCTACGTTTGTTTCCATCGCTCTTCGCTGTTCGCAGTCGCAGCCGCCGCCGCTGCGCGAAGCTGTGGCCTGGGGGTAAATCGGAATAGCATAGACTCCACCGACAAGAGTAGGTAGGGGGCTCTTAAATACGATGATTATGGATGACACACATAGGTAGTTATTTAATATTATATGCCCAGCTATAACTTTATTATTGCTCATCACCATACATAGTCACATATTTGGCCCTTATAATTGTCTACGTACGGTCAACGGTCTACCCATATTAAATCTAGATGATCTAGATATACGAGTATGTTATGGGTAGATAACCCACCTAAAATTTAAATTTTCAGATTTTGTCATTCTCAGGTGCAAAAGGCAACGTATTTTCCTCAATATCTGTATTACAAAAGTAGAATAGACCTTGAAGAATAACACAAGCTACTTGTTACCGCGGGAAAATGTGTAATTTCCTCGGGAAAATCTCAACGCGTGCGAAGCCGCGGCTGAAAGCCTGTATAATATATTGTCTTGCTGTATCTGTCGGCATGTTTTGATAACGCCACAGAAATATATTATATTAAAGCTACGTGTGCGGTCGCTTGCGGATTTGTATGGAAAATACAACGCAATATGTCTTGCTCGGCTTTAACTTCTAAACTAGACTGATAAAATTTACAGACTATGCAGGAAACAAAGTTATCTAAAAGCTTTTCTTTTCAGATTTGGACATTCTCAGGTGCAAAAGGCAACGTGTTTTCCTCAATATCTGTATTACAAATCACCAAAATCAAATACCAGATGGTTTTTGGATGCCACGACAATTGCGTGTACAGTTTTCTTGTGAAAAATTGTCAACCTAGTCTGTTCTGGAAGGTGCCACTGAGCTCGCCGGTTTACTCAACACCATGCTTTCTCAATCAAAGGCTATTGTTGGCTGCTTCAAATAATGGAAAACTGACTGTTATTAGTTCTGAATATGGAATGCCAATAGCTGAATATTCGCTGCCAGGGGAAACATTCTCTTCTCCAGCAGTTTATGGAGACTACATATTTATTGGATGCAGAAATGACCTTGTCTACTCTTTAAGATATATTTTGAATCTGTGATATAAGATTAAAGGAACCTAATTCTTGGATATATGCAATATTTATTAATAAACATTTTAAAATACTTTAATGATTATTATTTAAAAGAATAAAACTCGAATATTAATTTATAATAACTTTATTCATGATCTTACACAGAATGTATAGGTATAATGAGCATTCGTAATTTCGACTTTGACATTATCAATACAATTATGATATGGCTATGTGAACAAATACTTTACCAAAATAAATTGGAATGCATAAAAAAGTTCATCTGAATAATGACACCCATGTTGTGCAGATCACAATGCATTGTATACTTAAAAATTATATAAAAGCAATCTTAATGAGAAATAAATTCTTTTTAACAGTTACTAGTAATTATATAGCCATCTTGCCATTATTTGGTAAATAAAAGACTGGTATTGGGAGAGCATTTTACACATATACAATACCTACAGCCAAATACATCTAAGCTCTTACAAACTTTACCCAATACACCCTAATAAATATTATTGTTGCCAGAATATTTTATAAACAATAAAATTAACAAGCAATGTACATAAAGCTTATAGGACTGGTTCACTGTTCTTCCTCTCCCAATTCAACCTTGACTTTAGAAAAGTCAAAGTCTTCACCAGTCCCACGCTTATAAATCTTAATAACATCTAAGCAAGTAGTCTCAAAGTGAGAAGTAGCATCATATGACTCGGAAATAAAGATTTGACTCTGACTGCCATCATCTGTAGGTTCATAATAGTCTGTCACCGACACAAACTTCTGCCTGATATGACCAAGAAGATCCAAGCCAGGCTTGATCTCACTCTCAGGGTCATTGGTTTCCACAGTTGTTGACACCATTGCAATAAACCAGCCTTTAGCTGCAACCTGGTGTGTGTATGAAACCAGGGATACATAGATGTCAGATTGTCTGCCCACTTGCTTCTGCGGGATGATTATTTGAGTAGACAATGCATCTTTAGTGTTAGCAACGGGATGATCTAATAAGCAGATGCAGCGAATAACCTGACCCTTCTTGCGAACTCTGTCAGGGACATAGCTGGGGTCACAGTATACTTGCTTACATTTGGCAATCTCAGTGCCAGAGCGAACTCCAACAACTTTGCCTCCTTCTCCAAGCACAATCTCATCAATAGGTTTATCCAACATGTAAGTGCCACCATAGATAGCAGAAAGACGGGCGAAACCTTGGGGCAACTCACCCAGTCCATACATGGGATACAGGTATGGAGACTTGCCATACCGTGCCAGGGAATCAGAATACAACTTAATGCGGCGAATCGTCTCAATAGCTGGCTTCTGGAGATAACTATCATCAAGATATAAGGCCAATGCATGCCCTGTGAAGTCCTGAGTATTCCTGTCCAAACCGAACTTCTCGTATAGTGACTGCATGTTGGCTGTACTGGGATCAAAATCCTTCCAGGTCTTGCAGTCTTCTTCCTGGAAATCTTGGACATAAATTAGGAAATTGCGGAAACGCCTCTTCTCGAACATGCCCATGAGATCAGACGCAAGAGCTTCTTTCTGATCGACGGGCACTTTGGAAATCTTACCACCTTTGTACACATAACTGCCTTCCACAGACTTGAACTCCAAATAGCGGGTGACGCCCGTATGGATGAGTAATTTCACTAGCAGTCCATTCGCCATCAAAAACTTAGGAATCAGGTCCACGTTCCAGTCGCGACCTCGGCCGTAAGTTTCGTCTGGCACCGGTGCATTGAACTTTGAGAACAGCTCCTCTAACGGGGTAATCGACGCAGATTCACCACCGTAGTACTTATTTCGATCAATGTGCAGTACCTTCTTCCCAGAGACTGAGAGCATCCCACTGAGGATACACTCCTTGAGGCCCGTTCCGAGAACAATTGCGTCGTATTCTTCATCCATGGTTGAAGGAATACAAGAAGATACTAATCAGAAATCAGCAGCCGGGGAGATAAATGTCAAAATGTCGGAACAAATATGTCCGTCCGCCTACAAACGACGGGTGACGTCGACGATTTCATTTCATACCAACATGACAAAGTTTAAGCGAGCTATCACTCTGGCGACAAAGACAAAGTCGTGCAAAAACGAAAAGGGACGCAGTTATGCGTTAGAATGAGATACAAATACACCGCGCTCTCTCTTGCGCATAACTGCGTCCCTTTTCGTTTTTGCACGACTTTGTCTTTGTCGCCAGTGTGATAGCTCGCTAAACTGTTGGCAGCACTGGTACTTGCACTTTTACTAGATAAAGCCCGACCAAAGAAATATGACACCTCGCCATATTGCGGAATTTCAGTGGAACTAATTTTATAAGGGAAATTGTTGCCATAGTCGTAAAAATATACACGTGGCGCCCCCAGAGCAGGTTTCTTATTTCTTTGGTCAGTATAATATATAGTAATACGTCGCACAGGAACTTCTATTCGCACATCACTATTAAATAAACCTTTCCAATCATTACAATCATTTCCCGTGGCCCTTTGTTAATTAATTAAGGAGGGTTCGTAGTCCTTTAGTGCCGCAAAAAACATTTCTTATTTTCATATCTAAACCATTTTGGCGGACGGGTTGGAGCCCGTCTGCCTTTGAGTTATTTGTTGTATGCGTGTTCAGGATCTTCAGTAAAACACCGGGATGGATGATACTCCGTGTAATTGTGGTTTATAGACAAAATACTGATATTACAAATATAAGACGACAAGTCGGGAAGAGAGTTGACAACAGAAGAGCGGGCGGCAATAATGTTGCCATCCTAAGAAAATTAACCACCTTACAATTTGTAGGTTTTACCTAAAAGTAGGCGAATGCAATTCGCCACACCACCCCCCCACGGAGAGGGATAAGTCACAAAAGATGTACAAAACAAAAAGTTATACAAAATCTAAATTACAAGAAAGAGTACGGTTTTAAATCTAAACATTCTCAAACACTTATGAGTACAATTACTTAAAAATAACAAAGATCACAAATGAGATCACATTTAACATCAGTAATAATTTAGAACTTAGAACTAAAATTATATAAAATCTTTAAACTTTTTAAATCTAACTTGTCTCCCTGAGCGGGTAGTGTACGAGGGTTTGTTGGGGACCGTTGGTGATGGAGGCTGAGTCTGTGGCGGAGGCGTCAAATGAGCTGCAAGGTCAGAAGAAAACTGATTGGTTGTGTCAGGTTGAGACATCGGACAAGGCTGCGAATCGCTGCCCGAGCTGCCGACAAAAGCAGGTTTGACTCGATCAATAGTAACGACCATTTTCCTACCTTTAACCATGATTGTTAACGTTTTTCCATCGCTAGCCCGGTCGACGATCTGAAACGGGCCAGTGTATGGAGCTTGCAATGGGCGTCGTACGCTATCTTCACGTAAGAATACGTGGGATGCGTTGGGCAGATCTTTGTAAATAAAATAAGACGGTTCACAGTGCCGTGAAGCTGGAACTGGTCGAATATTAGCCATGTGACGACGCAAACGATTGACAAAATCAGCCGGGTTATCTAAGCTGTCAGCGTTTGATGGAGACACAAGTAGCTCGCCAGGTAGGCGCAGGGTTTCTCCATAAACCATTTCAGCAGTAGTCCCTTTCAAATCCTCTTTGAAAGCAGTACGCATCCCCAAGAGAACGAGGGGAAGGGCGTCAAGCCAACTGTTACCGTGGCACATCAAGGAAGCCTTGAGCTGCCGGTGGACGCGCTCTATCATCCCATTCGCTTGGGGGTGATACGCGGTCGTTCTGATACGTTTAGTGGCGAGAGTGTGCATCAGTCTACGAAATAGATCGGACTCAAATTGAGTACCCTGATCAGTTGTAATGATTGATGGAGCGCCAAAACGAGAAATCCATTCTCTGACAAATGTTTCAGCTACTTCTTCGGCGGTGATGGACTGCATGGGCCAAGCTTCAGGCCATCTGGTAGCTCTGTCTATTGATGTTAACAAATAACGGTATTCCTTGCAAGGGGGCAGAGGTCCAACGATGTCGATATGGACATGCAGAAAACGGCCAGAGGGGGTATTGAAACTGCCGAGTGGGGCTGTAACGTGTCTCGTGATCTTACTGCGCTGACACGCTTCGCAAGATCGAGACCACAATCTACAGTCTTTATTCATAGACGGCCAAACGTACCTATCAGCGATGAGCCGAGTTGAAGCACGGGCGCCTGGGTGACTCAAGTTATGAAACTTGTCAAACACCGCAAGTCGAAATGAAGGGGTCAAATAAGGACGAGGCTTGCCTGTGGACACGTCGCAGATGATAGAGATATCAGTACCTGGGATAATAACCGAGGTAAGTTGGAGACTGGAGCCGTTTCGCTGCAAATCAGCTAGCTCTTGGTCCGTCTTTTGCGAATTTGCCAGGTCATTGTAGTCTTGATCCATAGCAATCGCATCTACACGCGACATGGCGTCAGCGACAATATTTTCTTCTCCCTTAATATACCTTATGTCGGTGGTAAATTCACTGATGAAAGAAAGTTGGTTTAATTGGGAAGGCGGAAGTTTGTCCCGGCGTTGTACGAAAGCGTACAAAAGTGGCTTATGGTCAGTGAAAATTGTCGCTTGCTGAACCTCGAGAAAGTGACGGAAGTTTTGTACGCTTTCGTACACCGCCAGTAGCTCTCGGTAATAAGCGGGCCACTGAGATTGTCGCTCTGTCAGCTTTTTGCTGAAGAATGCGAGGGGGCGCCACTCGCCATTTACCTGTTGTTGCAGGCAAGAACCAACGTGGACACTTGAAGCGTCAGTGAATAGTCCAAGGGGTGCGTCGTGGACTGGGTGCTCCAACAAGGTGGCTTTAGACAGGCTCGTTTTACAAGCTTCAAAATGCTTCAAGAGTTCAGGCGTCCATATGAATGGTTTAGCGCCTTTACTATTTGTAGCGACAACAGCGTCAATAAGAGGAGCTTGAAATTTTGCAGCCTGGGGGATAAAACGTCTATAGTAATTGAGCATCCCAAGGAAACGACGTACTCCCTGAACGGTCTTTGGGGGAGAAAAGTCAAGAATAGCTTGGATGCGGTCAGGAGGAGGCAGAGTGCCTTTGGCACTAATGCTGTAGCCAAGAAAAACCACTTCCTTTGCGCCAAGAACGCATTTTGATGGGTTAATTACCACACCATAGTCCTGGAGGCGCTTGAATAAAATACGCAGGTGTTCGCGATGGGACTCTTCGTCTTTCGAAAAGACGAGAATGTCGTCGACGTACGGAAAACAGAAATCGAGACCCCGTGTGACCTCGTCGATAAACCTCTGAAAGGTTTGACCAGCATTCCTAAGACCAAAGGTCATAAAGGGAAATTCAAAGAGGCCAAACGGGGTAACGATAGCTGTCTTAGGGATGTCTTCCTCTGCTACTGGGATTTGATGGTATGCTTTGACTAAGTCGAGAGTGCTGAAGATAGTCGCTCCGCTAAGGCTGTGGGCAAAATCGTTAATGTGCCTGACAGGGTACCGATCAGGTACGGTTCTGGCATTGAGGGCACGATAATCGCCACAGGGGCGCCAGGTGTTATCCTTCTTTATGGTAAGATGGAGTGGAGATGACCAAGCACTTTTCGAAGGTCGTGCAATACCAGCGCGCACCATATCCTCAAATTCTTTTTGAGCCGAGGATAGTTTATTAGGTGCCAAACGTCGAGCGCGACAGGTTACGGGAGGTCCGTCTGTGGTTTTGATGTAATGCACTGTCTTATGCTTAATGTCCCTCGGAAGACCAGGGGGTCTGGTAATTTCCGGGAATTCTGAAAGCAAATGCGAAAAAGGAGATTTCTTCAAAGACACGGCCTTGACACTCGATTGTTCGGAAATGGCAGCAATGGCAGAAGTTGAAAGACCAGTAGCGCCGTCGACAAGGCGCTTAGATCGGCAATCAGGTAGCAAGTTATGATATGCTAAAAAGTCTGAACCGAGAATACCAGTGCTTACGTCGGCTACGACAAAATGCCAATCAAAATTTCGACGAAATCCTAAATTCAGCGTTAACCGGATAGTGCCGTACGTCTTGATAGAGCTCCCATTTGCAGCGCTGAGCTCGTAGTCAGAAGACTTCCTCTGTCCTGGAAGCCAGCGGCGAGGGTAGCAGCAGAGGTCGGATCCTGTATCTATTAAAAACTGGCGTTTAGAGAACTGATCCATTGTGAAAAGACGGCGGCTGGAGAGCTGAGTAGTGTTGCAATCAGCTGCCGCCGCTACTGATTGCTTTTCGGGTTTCCCGAATTCCAATTGCAAGGCTCTACGCACATGGTCGCTTTGGCACCAAACTTGGTATGGTACCAGCAACTCTTGGTTCCTTTTCCAGGCGTGAGCGCGCGTAAGGTCTTCCTGTTACGTGACATGGAACGACCGCGACAGCATTGCGGTGGGTTAGCAGATAAAGCAGCTACTTGCTTTGCCAGATCTTCAACGCAATTGAGAACCTGTGTTAAGGTTGGGGTTGTAGCGTCGGATGGTGGTTTTGCAACAGCATATACATTGGGATTATAGAGCGGCACTTCTGGTTTCGCAATGGCATACATGTGTGAAATGCCAGGAGACACTTCTATAATTTTGTCGGCCAGTTCTGACAACTTTTCCAGCGTAAGGTCGACATGAGAAACGAGTATGGCCTTAACGTGCTCTGGTAAACGTTGAATCCAAAGTTGTCGCAAAATGTTGTCGTCATTTAATGTTGTTTCTGCTAGAGACCGCAGGTGCCGAAGGAACTGGGACGGTTTTCGGTCGCCGAGCTCCTCCCCGCTTAACAGTCTCCTAACACGGTCCTCCTCTGATGATGAAAGTCGCTTAATAAGCGTTTCTTTAAGTAATAAATACTTTCCAGTCCCTGGGGGCTTCATAACTATGTCTTCTATCTCGCGGGATAGTTTATGGTCAATATGGCTTAGGACATGACTGTACATAGTCATATCTGAAGTTATACCGGCTAGATGGAACTGGGCTTCAGCCTGAGCAAACCATACAAAGGCACTATCGGGCCAGAATGGAGGTAACTTAACAGATACTGCACATACCTCAGCTTTACTGTCCTCATTGGTGGCCTTGGATGTCTTTGATGCAAGTCGATCCTGCAGTATAGCGTTTTCAGTCTTCAAAACCCTTAGCTCTGTTAAAAGATCTTCATTAGTTGCCATAGTTAGTTAAATTAGTAACCTGTTCCCAACAAACCCTAGTAACACACAGATAACAGTTACACAGTTAGATAATTAATAGACAGACAAAACCTAAGCAGAAAATTATAAGTATTTTTTTATGTATTTATACAGCAAATTGTTAGTGGAAGTGGGTAAACAAACCGTGCAATTAGTAAAAACTTAAAATATTTTTAGTCCAAATGTCACCATTAGATTCACTAAAATGTTTGTAGAAATGTTCTTAACATGCCCCGTAAATTTTCATGGCATGCTTCGCAAATCCTCTTGACATGCTTCGGAAATTCCCAATCTCCCAAAAAAAAATCGGGAAATAATTTTTCATACCCAACTCCGTAAATGCTTTTTCATACCAAGCTCCGTAAACGCTTTCTTGATTGTCTTTGTTGAACGTGAATGGGTGGTTGCCAGTATTGACAAGTGTTGTAGCTTCTTGAAATCGCCGATAGATGTCGTAGGATGTCGAAGAAATCCAAAATCTTGATGAAATTTTTTGGTTATGAATTGGAAAATACTCAACAAAACGAGGTCCTCGGTGATCCTCAGCAATTGATTCACGTCTGCAGCAGGAAATATGTAGAAATAACAGCAAACTTTGTCAAAAACCTTGATTGCTCTCGTGGGTGTCCCGTGTTGAAGATGCACTTTTCACTAGCTTGATTCGGCGTCACCAATTTGGCGGACGGGTTGGAGCCCGTCTGCCTTTGAGTTATTTGTTGTATGCGTGTTCAGGATCTTCAGTAAAACACCGGGATGGATGATACTCCGTGTAATTGTGGTTTATAGACAAAATACTGTTATTACAAATTTAAGACGACAAGTCGGGAAGAGAGTTGACAACAGAAGGGGAGGCAATAACACGCAGGCAATAACTGGCACTGCAATAATTGGCGTCAAATTTTTCGCGCCAAATAACTGGCACCGCAATAATTCGAAACCAATAATTCCTGTTTATTTGTTGCGAACTATTTAGTGAATTTTATTGAAGCACTCAATAATTTTCAACAAATACTATGCACTTAACACGCACTCCGATAATTGGCACTCCAATAATTCGAAACTATACGAGTTCCAAATATCAGAGCGCTACAATAACTCGCGCGCAAAAACGTGCACCGCGATATTTCGCGTCAAGTCATTGAACTCTCATTGCCATCGCTAGAGAGGTGCCATAGATCTCAATGATATATTGAAATCGATCGATTATGAAAACTTTTTGGTAAGTGCTCGTCAGGTAGTAGGCAGGCAGGCCATTTTGGTTTGGTTCTGTACACTTACAATTTATAAAGGCATGAAGGTAAAGCCCGACCAGAGATTTAAAAAAGAACCTCCTACGGAATTTCAATGGAACAAATTTTTTAAGGGAAATTGTTTTCGTAGCCGTAAAAATATACCTACCTACACGTGGCGCCCCCAGAGCAGGTTTTTTATTTCTTTCTTTGATCAGGCTTTAATATATAACTGTGTAGTGTAGTTAATAAGCCTGAACAAAAATATAAAAAACCTCTCCAGCAGACTCGCCAGAAACCTCATATTGCAGAATTTTAATGTAGGTAACTAATGCGTGTTTAGTAACTAATTTTGTAATGGATGGATAAAATATTGATGCCATAGGTACCTAACATTAAAAGCTAGTTCAGATTATAGAAGTAGGCGTAATTTTGCTAACGCACGTACGTACCTATACAGTTACCTAGGTATATTATGTATATTCATATTGTGTTCAGGCAGTATGATCGGCCTATGCCAGCGCCGCGCCGGCCCGGCCGCCAATAATGGAAGGGCTGTACCACAGTCTTCTTCTCTATTCTTCTTTTTCTATCTTATTATATAAAAATGAAAGTCCTGACTCATTCACCTATCAGCGCTCAGCCCAAACCGCTGAACCTATAAAGATGAAATTTTCCACAAACATCCCTTGTGTGACGGAGGCACGAGATAAGAAGCGATTTTTCGAAAATAGTTACCTACCCAAGGGAAGAAATGGGGGTTGAAAGAAAGTTAGTATAGGGAAAAAAATTAGTTGCAGATATTGATTTGAAAATTTGTACGATTACTCCTTGCATAAAATAAATGAACACCTATTTCAGGATTTTTCTCCAAAACAACATCCAAGGGTAGAAATCAGGGTTATCACTTTTTTGGGAATTTTTTTTTGTATGTTCCGGTTTGAAACGTTTCAGGATTACTCCTAAAAATAAATAAATTGACACGTGTTTCGCCATTTTTTATTAAATAACCCCCAAGAGGTGAAAAAGGGGATGAAATGGCTCATCAACGCCCAGCCCAAACCGTTAAACATAGAAAGCTGAAAATTGGCAAAAACATTCCTTGGATGTCGTAAGCATGAGATAAGTAGCGATTTTTTGGAAATTGTTACCCAAGGGGTAAAAAAAGGGGTTCAAAGTTTGTATGAAGAAAAAAAAAATGTTGAACACTTAAAACTTCGTAAGGTTATACTTGACAATAAATAAACGAAAACGAGTTTCAGGATTTTTCCGGCAAACAACCCCTAAGAGTTGAAATAGGGGTTGAAAGTTTGTATGGAGAAAAAAAATTCGTAAAACGTTTTGACTTGAAACTTCGTAGGGTTATACTTGAGAATAAATAAACGAACACGTGCTTCGGGATTTTTGTAAAATAGTTACCCAAGGGAAGAAATGGGGTTTGAAAGTTAGTATGGGGAAAAAAATTAGTTGCAGATATTGATTTGAAACTTTGCAGTGTTATACTTGAGAATAAATAAACGAAGGAGGAGGCTTGGTGGTACAATTGGAAGTACGCCTGTACGGCCCGGATAGCCCAGGAGGTGCGGGTTCAAGTCCCTGCCCAAGCTCAATGATCTTAATTTTTCGCTTCGATTATAATTTAATAGTATATACTAACAGGCGTCACCTGTTGATAAATCAATGAAATAAACGAATACCTGTTTCAGGATTTTTTCTAAAAACAACCCCTTAGGGTTAAAACAGGGGTTGAAAGTTTGTATGAGAAAAAAAATCGTTGGACTTTATGACTTGAAAGTTTGCATGGTTATACTTGACAATAAATAAACGAACACGTGTTTCAGGATTTTTCCGACAAACTACCCCTAAGGGTTAAAATAGGGGTTGAAAATTTGTATTAAGAAAAAAAAATGTTGGACGTTTTGACTTGAATCTTCGCAGGGTTATACTTGACAATAAATAAACTAGCTAGCGCGTGTTTCGGGCTTTTTCCGACAAATAATCCCAAATGGTGAAAATAGGAGTTGAAAGTTTCTATGAAGAAAAAAATTCGTTGGACGTTTTGAATTGTAACTTCGCAGAATTATACTCGACAAAACATAAACGAACACGTGTTTTAAGATTTTTCCGATAAATAACCCGTAAGGATGAAAATAGGGGTTGAAAGATTGTACGAAGAAAAAAAATTCGTTGGACGTTTTGACTTGAAACTTCGCAGGATTATACTGGACAGTAAATAAATGAACACGTATTTCGTGATTTTTCCGACAAATAACCCAAGGGTGAAAATAGCGGTTGAGAGTTTGTATGAAGAAAAAAATTTGTGTGAAGTTTTGACTTGAAACTTCGCAGGAATAAACTTGACAATAAATAAACAAACACGTGTTTCAGGATTTTTCCGACAAAGATCCCCAAGGGATGAAAATAGGGGTTGAAAGTTTGTATGGAGAAATAAAATATTTGTTTGCCACGCGAAGTCATACCTACACTTGCTGCATCTAATCAAACCTATATTTTGTGTTCAAAAACCAACTTTACTGTTTTAAATAAGTCGGAATTTAACATAGGTTTTCGTAGTAATGAAACTCAGGGCTACTGACCCTTTAAATACGCGGGCGAAGCCGCGGGCAACAGCTAGTATATTATATAAAAAAGAAAACATGACTGTGCTGTTGACTAAGTTGGACCTTCGGAATTCAGCGAAATTTTACAAAACACAAAATATTCTTTACTTTTGTTTGCAAACAAAAAAGTTATGAAAGTAGACTTCGTTGTAAATCGGGTGTCTGTTTATTTTTAACTAGCTGTTGCCCGCGGCGTCGCCCGCGTATTTAAAGGGTCAGTAGCCCTGAGTTTCGTTAGGTACTACAAAAATCAATATTGAATTCCGACTTATTTAAAACACTTGGTTTTTCAACTCAAATATAGGTTTGATTAGATGCAGCAAGTGTATAAGTGTATGTACTTCAAGTGCCAAACGAAGATTTCATTTCTCTTTATAAATTTTAAGCTCAATTGCAACCCTTGGGGGTTTGGGTTTATTTACTGTCAAATATAATCCTGCAAAGTTTCAAGTCAAAACGACCAAATTTTTTTTTGCTTCATACAAAAGTTCAACCCCTATTTTCACCCTTAGGGGTTATTTGTCGGTAAAATACCGAAACACGTGTTCGTTTATTTACTGTCAAGTGTAACCATGCAAAGTTTCAAGTCAAAATGTCAAACAAATATTTTTTTCTTCATACAAACTTTCAACCCCTATTTTCACCTTTTAAGGGTTATTTGTCTGAAAACTCCCATAACACGTGTTCATTTATTTATTGTCAAGTATAACCCTGCGAAGATTCGTGCAATGAATTTTTTTTCTTTATACAAATTTTCAACCCCTATTTTAACCCTTAGGGGTAGTTTGTCGGAAAAATCCTGAAACACGTGTTCGTTTATTTATTGTCAAGTATAACCATGCAAAGTTTCAAGTCAAAAAGTCCAACGATTTCTTTTCTTTATACAAACTTTCAACCCCTATTTTCACCCTTAGGGGTTGTTGGTCGGAAAAATCCTGGATTACGTGTTCGTTTATTTATTGTCAAGTATAACCATGCAAAGTTTTAAGTCTTTCTTTTCTTTATACAAACTTTTAACCCCTATTTTCACTCTTAGGGGTTGTTTGTCGAAAAAATCCTGAAACACGTTTTCGTTTATTTATTGTCATGTATGATCCTGCGAAGTTTCAAGTCTAACCGTCAAACAAACTTTTTTTCTTCATACAAACTTTCAACCCCTTTTTTCACCCCTTGGGTGACGATTTTTGAAAAATCTCCACTTATCTCATGTTTACGTCACCCAAGGATTTTTTTTGCCAGTTTTTACCTTTCTAGGTATAGCGGTTCGGGCTGAGCGTTGATACGAATTTTTTTCTTCATACAAACTTTCAGCCCCTATTTTCATCCTTAGGGGTTGTTTGTCGGAAAAATCCTGAAACACGTGTTCGTTTATTTATTGTCAAGTATAACCCTGCAAAGTTTCAAGTCAAAACGTCAAACTAATTTTTTTTTCTTCATATAAACGTTCAACCCCTATTTTCACCCCTTGGGTGACGATTTCCGAAAAATCGCTTCTCTCTCATCTCATGCTAGGTATGTTTTTGTCAATTTTCAGCTTTCTAGGTTTAATGGTTTGGGCTGGGCGTTGAAGTGCCATTTCATCCCTTTTTTCACCCTTTGGGGGTGACTTAACAAAAAATGGCGAAACACGTGTCAATTTATTTATTTTTAGGAGTAATCCTGAAAAGTTTCAAACCGAAAAATGAAAGAAAATTTTTTTACAAAAAAAAGTGCAGCCCTAATTTCTACACTTGGGTGATGTTTTTGAAAAAAATCCTGAAATAGGTTTTCATTTATTTTATTCAAGGAGTAATCGTACAAATTTTCAAATCAATATCTGCAACTCATTTTTTTTCCCATAGGTACTAACTTTCAACCAAAAATCGCTTCTTATCTCGTGCCTCCGTCAACCAAGGGATGTTTGTGCCAAATTTCATCTTTATAGGTTCAGCGGTTTGGGCTGGGCGCTGATAAGTCAGTGAGCCAGTCAGGACTTTCATTTTTATATAGGTACCTAATAGATTTACTCTTAGCTACTTATAATGATTTTATTTTTGTTTTTTATTTTAAGAGAATATAGAAAAGCCTACATCTGCTAAGCATACCACAATAAACCAAGAACCGTTAGTTCCCGTTGTCCCCATTGCCGTGTCCCCATAATGGGGACAACGGGAAGCATTTAAAATTTCTTCCCGTTGTCCCCATTGCATTATTTTCCATGGGGACAGCGGGAATTGAAAATTTATGATGTGCCATTGTCCCCATTAAATTACATTTTGAATTTTAGTTGAGAGGAAAATTAAGTGAAACAAAATTTGATAAAAAGAAACTAAATAGTATAAAACATATTCTCAGATATTTCTTAATTCTTACAAGAGACGGGGCTAATTAAAACGTTATTTAAACCTACACAATAATTTTTATGCAAAAAAATCTTTCCACATAATATTTTTGGACAGTTTAGAAGTAATTTTGAAAAATTTAAACACCTTTGTCTGTCATCCAGAAACAAAAACTAAATGTTTATTTTATTTATTTATCATTTTATTGTACATAAATGTATACACAAGTAATGGACATTAAAAAAACAAACACAACAGGCACAGCTCTTATTTCTTGCGAAATGTCTTACAGTTGGCCTTGGCGGGAAATGAAATGTTTTACGAAAATAATTATAAAGCGATGAAAGTATTTCAAAAACATACTTTTAAATTCTTTTTCCTATTTGCACCGCCTAGAGCTTGGAAAAGTAGCTTTTATTACAACTAATAAAAATTAATTAACCTTTCTCGGGAACGTAGGTATTGAGTAACCAAATGCTGTCAAGTCTGAAAGTAGGCACTCTATCTATATCGCAGACTACTCAGACATCAAATTATAACAGCTGAACACTACAGTTGGGAATGTCGTATTAAGTCACTGTGAAGAAAAAAATTAGCTATTTCTGTACTTTATGAAACACGTTGTATATTCACAATTTATTAATGTATTTTATCAGTTTATTTTGTTTTTATAGGGGAAAATCATAATAATAAGAATCATCTCCTTTTTGCTTTGTCATAGTCAGGTAAAATATGCTGCCGTCATAAGAAAACAAGACGCATCTACAGATTTTTTCGAAATTGAGTTACACATATATTCGGAATCAGCAAAAAAAAACGCATCTAAGAATTTTCATTATTTTACGGAATGAAACACAGCCCTATATAACCATAGTGAAATAAGACGGATCTGCAATATGACATTATCACCACTAAATAGAAAAGTCGCTTCTGATAAAAACTAAGTTGAAAAGACGCATTTAAGTAGAAGCGTCTCATTTATTAATAAATATTGTACTTGCTCATAAGAAGAAAAGACGCTTCTGCGCAGATGTGACTTTTCATCGTAGTATAACCATTACCAACTCAGACGCCTGTGGCAGAGTCGCTTCTATTCTACTTAGTATTGGTTAGTGGCCGGGGCTGGCAGGGAGAGCAATTTGTCAGTTGCGTCCAGACCGTCGAAGGGGATACCCGCTAGGTTTACCTACATCCGTTAGATATTTGAAAAAGAAATTCTAATGAATTGTCATGGATCTAGGATGTCGGCTCACTATGGGAAGTACTCGGCGTAGGTTCTTGTAGAGCAGATGTAGCGGAAGATTTATTTTCATTGTCTGGCAAAAACAGCTGATTATGTAAAGAAATTGAGGTAGGTTCTTGCAAAGCAGAAAAATTGGTGGATAGCTTCACCAAAGACAGTATTTATGAGCATCGGTTATGCCTCTCAGACTGTAACAACAAAAAAATACAAATAATTCTAATTCGTATAATATTACCAACCGACCAAACCGATTCTACATCTATTTTTACTTAAAAACATCTACAACATTAAAATACATAAAAATAAGAAATGCGGCCAGCAATGAGGTCAACACAAACGTATTTCCCAGTTTTCTTCCTGGATAATAAGAGCAAATAATTTTAACATGTTATCAAACTAATGGTAAATGTTATATAATCTGTAACGTAATTATATTATATTCAATCAACATGGAAATGCAAACCTAGTCTGCCTTTTGCATGCCTTTAGAGATGTTTTTAGGCAAGTATTTTTCAAGTTCTTAGACAAAAATTGTAGAGATACTAAGTTGAAAAGTCGCGTCTAGCCAGTTGCGACTTTTCATTGAAGTATTACGATTTTTTAAATATTTTTTTTACTAGGAAGAAAAGGAAAATGTCTAATATTCACAATAAAAAAATAATTTATTCATACTTTTTATTTACAACGAGAAAGATATAATATGCGTGTAAACACACACGCATTATTGAATTTCTAAATTTAGTTTTTTTTTATTATCTTAGTGCCTTATTTCACTGGCAACAAAGACAAAGTCGTGCAAAAACGAAAAGGGACGCAGTTATGCGTTAGAATGAGATACAAATACACCGCGCTCACTCTTGCGCATAACTGCGTCCCTTTTCGTTTTTGCACGACTTTGTCTTTGTCGCCAGTGAAATAGGTTACAAGCAGCAAATTTTTATATTTAGGTAACACAAAACATATTTTTTCTCTGATTGAAGCTCAGTGTAGATGCGTCTTTCTTTCTTATGACGGCAGTATGGGGACAGCGGGAAGTAATTTAATTAATTTATTACAGTGCCGTTGTCCCCATTACATGGGGTAATGCCAATGGGGACAACGGGAAGTATTTTAAATAAATTTAATAAGTGCCGCTGTCCCCATTCAATGGGGATATTTTTAATGGGGACAGCGGGAACAAACCTAAAGAACAGCCTCAAAAGCTTGTGCTTTAGTTACCACTTTGGAGGTAGGTTTGGCGCTGTTAAAGCGAAATTATTTTTTTGCTTCGTTTTATAACGGTAGACGAAATATGGATCCAACACCATACACCAGAAACCAAGGAACAATCGAAACAATGGATTGCTAGGATGAACCAGCTCCCAAGAAGGCCAAAGCACTTTTATCGGCCAATAAGGTGATGGCTACGGTTTTCTGGGATGCACTCGGGATAATCCATAATTGACTACATAAAGAAGGGTAAAACGATCAATGGCGTATATTGTGCCAATTTATTGGACCAATTTAACAAAATTTTACCTAAAAAAACTTGAGAAACTAAAAGCTTGAGAAACGCTGGATGAAGTGCACTGAGTTAGATGGAAATTACGTTGAAAAATAAATCATAATTTTTAAATAAAGTTGTCTCCTTGTTTAATTTTTACCAGACTTATCACTCCGCCCTCTTATTTACCCACAAATTCTTGTTTTATTTTATTTCCTTCTTTAGACGCCAGATTCGAACTAACCGATAAGGGCGAAATTGCGTGATGAAAGAAAGAAAGAACAACTTTATTTTGTTACTCTTTCACGCGAAAAGTACTGAATGGATTTTAATGCAACTTTACAATAATAGGTACCTATAACTCATAATGCCTAATACCTAACACATACTACGCTATCTTTTACCGCGGGGAAACTTTATTCCTACGTGAAAAACTTTTAGCGCGCGCGGGGCAGAAAGCTAGTAGGTATTTCAATCGAAGCTTTCAGTCTTGTCATAATTCGGTTCTGTGTTTTGTGTTTGTGTGTGAAAACTGTGAAAAATGTATGTTCGTTGTTTATGTTTAGTCTGCTCCTCTTTATACGCAAGGCCCGATCCAGCTTTGGCGCCAAGGGGGGGTCACGTAGTCGTGGTCAAGTCACATCACAAGAAATTATAATTTAATTTTTATAATAATAGATACGGAAGAAACATAAATTAGCATGTCCCTTCCGTATCTATTATTTATTTATTTATTAGAAATTTGAGTCAATCGGAAGTCCAGCGATAGAACACGGAACAACCTTAACTTTGGAAACACCCCCATGTATATTCCGCGATTTATTATAGTTTTTGAGTTATGATTTTTCTTTCTGAAATTTTGAGATTTTTTTTGACCTAGACAGTTTAGAGCGTTCGCTAAAACAAACACGGTCATCCGGCGCGGGCGGTACTTTTCATACAAAGTAGTGGGTCATTTGACACAAGTTTGTATGAAAAGTGGAATTTTGATTTTGAGATTTGAAGGTATGTTCATCATATATTACAGTCAACTAACGCCCTCATTTGATATTCCTTATATACTGAATAAAAATAGAAATAGTTAAAAAATTGGGGACCAAGTGGGGACCGTTATCTAATATGAGTACATCAGACTATGGATGATGTCTTTGCATACTGTTATACTGTGCGTTTTAGTTAAAAATGGCCGATTTTAGCAAAATTGCATAGTGTGACTATTCAACCTATACATACATACATATAAATGTACTTTAATAATATGAAGGATAGATGTTGTAATAAGATAGCGGTTCCCAATTTTTGATACATCCCATTTTTATTCAGTAAATAGCTGTCCTCCCACGGCTACGCCCGCGTTGTGTTTTGACTTTTCCGTGCAGTTTCTCCTAGAAATTAGATATTTTCCCGCGGTAAAAACTTACCAACATGCAAAATTACAGTCAAAACGGTCTCGAAGTTTCGGAGATTAGCCCGTACAAACAGACAAACCGACAAACTGTTAAACAGAGAAACAAGAAAATTGAATAAAATCTCGATATGTTCTATACCACTTCTTATTTCCCCCTGACTGACACGGTCTTTAGCTTTTTTTTCTATGTACTGTGTGTGGCGTGCATGCATCCTACATGCTCGCCGCGTTCGTGCTGGCAGCCTCTTTCCGCGTTCTGAGCCATTTAATTATGAAAAGCGATAAAGAATTTGAATTTGGGGGCTGCCAACTGAGACGGCCGTAGCTCCAGCTACGAGCTGGTTGGTCTTTATGTCATGTCCTGAAGAAATAAATAATCTCCTTATCAAATTCCATCTTTAATTTGTCGAGGAGTAGGATAGCGCTCTCCGAGCGCAACGACGTGATCCAGCCGTCGTTATAGTACCTACAGATTTTTGACCTCTACAGTTTTATTATATAGAAGATTAAGGAATATCAAATGAGGGCGTTAGTGGACCGTAATAGTTCTCTTAATGGGTTATCTCATGGTTCCTTAGTAATATTAAAAACTTGACCAGACTCTTCATAATTGTTTTAAAAAGCAGTAAAGTAGCAGTGTTCAAAGGTCTTCCGTGAAACATCAATTAGGTATACAGAAAAAGAAATTGGTAAATAAGACATCACATTTTTTACATCTAATCGTTCCTGCATTCAATTTTGGTTAGTTAACAATCTAAGTAGCATTAAGAACGGTAAAATTCCGAAAAACACATACTTTTTTTAAATGACAATTTTCCAGAATTTTTGACCTTTCTGTTTTTAAAGTCCGATTCTAGCAAAAGTTGCCCCATTATGTACTTTTTTATAATCATAAAACCTATGAATCAAGCCAATTTTTTAAAATTACTAAGGAACTTTGAATCCACTTATTAATATTATTAATTTTAAGTTGAAAATGACAAAATTCACTGACCGTAATTTTTTCACTGATAATTTTTCAAATTTCCATCAAAGTTACGAAAACAAATGTAAGGTTTGTTCGTGATGTTTCAGTTACAAAATGTATATCTCAAAAAGTCTTGTTCTTTTTTAGGGTTCCGTAGTTTAATGAATGTTTAAGTTATCTAGATCGGAAATTCTCTAAATTCCAGGAAATAACTCATACTGTTTAATAGTTTTGGCCACTGCAACTAAACGATGTTTTATCTCTGGGATTTCGCTTGACGCTGCTTTTTGGTACCTACACTCTGTATAAAAACATCGTTTAACTATTTTAATTAGTGGTACACAAAAGTCATAGGCCCAGCTAAGGGGAGTCATGACCCCCATGAGACCCCCCCCTGAATCTGCCCTTTTATACGTCCGTTGTGTATGCTATTTTTTTTTTTTTTTTTTTATTTTTTTTATGGCTTCACATCGATGAGACGTATTTTGCCAGTGTCAGTGTAGAGACTCGACATACACACGAACGAGAAGTGAAATTTTGTATAATTTTGGAGGATGTGATTTTAGAATTTCCTGACACGGTTGCGCGGCTAAAACGGGTTAAAATAATGTACGACCCAATAATTTATATACAAACAAAGATCGAGTCATAACACATCAAAATATTACTTAAAAATCATAGTATTTTGTTTCAATGAAATCGAGCCATCATTTCCAAAGTTATAGCTTTGTAACGTTTCACAGCTTTTTTAATGTTCTTTCACGCGCTACTGCGATAACGTCAGTCCGCCCGCACAGCACCGCACATAAATTTATGGCTTATTATTTTCGAGGCGACTAAAACTGAAACGGCGACAAACTGTTAGCAACAGACTAAAAAAATAATTTGGCAGCTTTTAAATTATTTGGCTTTAATTATCATAAATAAGCCTGAAAACGGGGCTATCATAAAAATCAAATAATGGCAGCTACTATAAGGTAGCAAAGTAATAAGTAAGTCGACTGAAAATATAGGTAAGGTAGTATAAATAATAACTTGGCGACTAATAATATTAGTGAGGTGTCATTTTTAGTTGTCAACTGATGGTTTCCATCTAAAAAAGCCCGTTTGGAAGTTTGGTTTTGAAGTTGATTTTTACATAACCGTAAAATACACTTCAAAAAGATAAGATAATAACTGTGCATCCTGTTTTAAACTTTGTTTAGAGCTCTTAAAATGTCGCATAAAAAACTTTTGAAGCCATATTTGAATGCCTTTTTGTCTTTTTTTATCTGCCATAATATGTTTCTGCTTGAAAATAAATTTAGTTGCCAAAACAAATATTCGATGCCAGTTTTAATTTAAAAACTACCTTGCATTTCATTTATTTAGTGGCCACTTTATATTTAAAATGATAGCTTATAATAATCGCCAGCCCATTATTTTTAGCACCCATTTTCATGTTTTTTATATCCCCAATTTAGATTACTTTGTCTCCGCGTTAAATACGTGCCTGGTCAACATATAGGCAAATAAAATTTTGATAAAGTTCTATAACACTAAATTAAAAAATTTAATAATCACAAAACCGTTACTTGATCCTTTCAACAACTAGAAAAGAGTTGATAATCTTCAAATGCTGAAGATATTTTCTTGGATCATAGCTAAGAACACTCTCGATTGTGACACCTTGCAAACAAAAAAACTAGATCAAAATCGGCGCATCCGTTTAGAAGCTACGATGCCACAGACAGACAGACTGACTTATAACACCCCTCTTTTTCGTCAGGGGTTAAAAATAGAAATTTTCCCATACAAAAAATTTCATAATTCAAATGCAGAACGCAATTTTATTCATAGCAAAAGAAAACACACGACGCGTTTTTTTTTCGTGCGGCTCATCGTGGTCTCTGGCCTGTGCAGCCACATTTTGTGTGCCAGTAGGTAGTTCTTTTTTTTTCCAAAAATGGTAGGTAAGCTGAAAGCTTCCTATTCGATACGAAAGTTAGAGTGTAACATAATGAAATAAAGTGTTATTTAGTTATTTTTATCGTAATTATATTGTTATTTATTGTGTATATTTGTATCGAATAGTTTATTTATTTAGCTATTTTTTATAGCCGCTTAATTAAGCATAAATCCAGGGCTTAAAACCGGTATTTTGAAGCCTGGTAAATAAAGATTTTTAACCTAGTACCTATATTATTATGTATTACGCTCTTCAAATTCTGCAGGGAGCGAAATTTCGTTAACAGATATCGGAACCGGAAAAAACCAGGTTAATTCCATTACGCACATTGCGTGCGTAGAGTAAGCGAGACGGGTGCGCCGCTCACATTCATGCTGTCTCATTCAAACAAAAGGTATTTGGAGGCCTACTATGTAAGTAGCGACAGGGTTGAGAAGCTGTCAAACGCGACATAGTGACATTAGAGCCATAGTAGTTCTGTCAATATGTCGCGTTTGACAGTTTCTCAAGCCTGTCGCTACTTACATAGTAGGCCTACTGGTCGACGGTCGTATCGTAAATCGTAACGCCAGCGTTGAGGCGACGACGACGTCAAAGCAAGTGAAAAAAAAAATGCGTTCGCGAAAAAATAATTATTGTTTAAAAAAAATGCAGCTCTGTCGTAGCGTCGAGGCTGGAAAGACTCCAGTATGGAAAGTCTGTTAGTTCGCCGCGTCGTCATTAATAGTAACATTATTTACAAATAATATCTGGCCGTACAATGTAGGGACTCACGTCATGTCATGACTGACTGACAGCCAAAAAAAAAAAAGAACGGAAACAAAATTACGTTCGTTTGATTTGAATCATTTTCTATTTAAATCTTACATTATTGAAAAACTTGTGTAGGTACTTAAATACCGTGTTGTCTTCTTCAAATCATAAAAGACAAGAGAAGTGCTTCCAAAAGGTGCAAATTAAAGAAACAAAAGAAGTAAGATGCCAGTACAGATTCTATGGATATTGTATGCTTTGCTGGACTGGAAAGAAAGAATACAAAATATGAGTCCGTAACCAAGGTCCGAAAATTACTGGCTCGATGAATGTAGGATCGAAAGGTCAGCGGTTCGAATCACTGCTAGTCGAATGAACGCGTATATCACGAAGAGTGTGGGTTTATTGTGGATTCTACCAACAACGAGAAAATTCCTATTCTGCTGGCACCCTTGATATAATGAGGAGACAGTGGTGGAAGATAAATGGGTTAGAGAGTCAACTTCAGGGCGGGGTTAAATGTACTTCATTGAATTTTATGCCCAAATACAAGGACAATGTTATTGCTCAGGCAGAAAATAATGAAATTTCATTGTACTTCTTACTTCTCCATAAACCATCAATTTTGTATAAATTATGTTTGTATTATTTACTTTAAAAATTTAACAAATAATAATTATTGCTGTTTTATTATGACTACAAACTGCAATATAATGATATAGGTTTGTGACATAGGTCAACCTTGAAACCCACATTACAAATTAAACAAGCAAGCCTATAATTAGGTTATCATTTTATTAATTACTAGCCTTCCGCCCGCGTAATCATTTTTTCCTGTAGGTACCTATGACAAATTTTCCAGCGGTAAAAGGTAGGTAGCCTATGTTACTCCCTTTATATTCTATTTCTATCTTTGTACCAAGTACTACAAGTTCCATCAAGATTGCCCATGTACCTATGTATTTATATTCTCTCTACTTTTGCCCTCTTACAAACCTTTTTTCTTCCTTTCATCAATAATATTGTTACAAATAAATATTCCGTATTTGTTTGTAATAATAGTAATGTTTCTATAATAGTTTAGTGTCCTCCTTTAAAATGTTAACAAGTCTTGGTGAATGTTGTGTACAATTTTAAAAGAGTTTCAGATTTAAATTTGTATTTTCTAGTGTTCTCTTAGGTAATTTTTATTCTGTTACTTGTTATTATTGTACCTTTACAATAAAATAAAATAAGTTCAGTAATTTTCCCAAAAGACAATTGCTGCTTCACACTTTCAGTCTTCTTGTTTCATTTCATTGAAGCTGAATATAGGTGGCCAGGTGTTATTTTTTCATCGGTAGGTATACTTCTATGGTGGGTGGAGAATAATATTGTGAAAAATCTGCACCTACCTGCAAATATATAGGTACCTATATAAACAAAGCTTGATAAAATAATTACAACTACATGTAGGTATAAGTCAAGTCTAATTTACTTATTTCCATGGACTTGGTAGTTACATAATACTAGGTCCATGCTTGCTTCCCTTTATATTTGTTTATTAGGAAGGGAAAAGAAATTACCTAGGTACCCACTTACTTTACTTCCACAAAGTGAGCATAATCTATAACCATTATGTTTTAATTTATTTAACCAAGTAGGTACTAATAACATCCTTGGTTTTTTTTTTAACTTTCTGATGAATGATTAAGTATTAGTTTGATTCCCATTTTCTTCACAAAGTACGAGTTTATTTAGGTATGTATTTACTACATAGTATGTATCATCACTATCACTACATAGTATAAAACAAAGTCGCTTTTTCTGTCCCTATGTCCCTCCCTTTGTACGCTTAAATCTTTAAAACTACCTACGCAAAGGATTTTGATGCGGTTTTTTTTAATAGATAGAGTGATTCAAGAGGAAGGTTTATATGTATAATACATGCATAATATGCTTAGGTAATGATAACCCACAATAACCATTTTCCCGTGCGGAGCCGGGGCGGGTCGCTAGTTTACCTATAAACACGGAAAAAAATCTCGATTCTAATTTAATTAATCGGAATATGTCATCTTGTGGGCAGCTCTACCACACTATTAAAAAAAAAAGAACGTGAACTCCGTGACCTTGTAATGAGTTATTGGAGTGCGAGTTATTCGAGCGCACGAATATTGTGCAGTCAATAATATTCACTCAGTACTTCGAGTATATAAAATTTTTAACTTGTTGCAAATATTTTAGTGCATTTTATTGGCTGAATTTTACTCAGTGTGTAGTATTGGAGCGCTACAATAAGTAGCACTAAAAATTACGCACGAAATTTCGTGCAGTGTGATAACTCGAGGCAAAAACGCCAATTATTGGCCTGCACTTATTTGGTTGCCAATTATTTGCTGCGAGTTATTTGGTGCACATTATCCGCACCCAACAGAAGAGCGGGCGGCAATAATGTTGCCATCCTAAGAAAATTAACCACCTTACAATTTGTAGGTTTTACCTAAAAGTAGGCGAATGCAATTCGCCACACCATAAGTGACGCTACTTTGTAAGAATGATTGGCATTTGAACATGGCCACTCTCACATTTCATATGAAATCTTTTGTGTTTTGTATGTTGTTCGAGTGCTAGATATTATTTATTGCTGCGTCACTGTGCAACATTACAGTCAAATTGAACTTTATTTGGCTAGTTTTTGATTTTTCCAGCGCAGCATCCAAAATCTCAAGCGTCATTTCGTGTGGTACTGCACCGATTGGTTTCAGATAAATCTAGAACCTCAGTGACGGAAGTTCTCTTTGCTATGAATAGCTTTACAACCTAATTAAGGCAAAATTCAGCTAGTGTAACGGTATCAAACATGGGCCACACGAAATGACGGTTCGAAATCTTGTTTCTGCTTTTTCTAATTATATGTTGTTATGATGAGAGTGGATTTCAAATGTTGGGTCCCGTCACGTATCATACGTGACGGTGCTAGTATTAGTACTTAATCTGTCTCCAAATGGTATATTTGTCGAAATATTGACAAATGAAAACTGATCCACAGGATTCTGTGTGGATCATGTTTAAAAAAGAATTTAATGAAATCCATTGTGTTTTGTATGTTGTTCGAGTGCTAGATATTATTTATTGCTGCGTCACTGTGCAACATTACAGTCAAATTGAACTTTATTTGGCTAGTTTTTTATTTTTCCAGCATCCAATGCAAAATCTCAAGCGTCATTTCGTGTGGCCCATGTTCAAATGCCAATCATTCTTACAAAGTAGCGACTAGCGTCACTTATGGTTTAGATATGAAAATAAGAAATGTTTTTTGCGTCACTGAAGGACTACGAACCCTCCTTAATTAATTAACAAAGGGCCACGGGAAATGATTGTAATAAATATTTCACAGAAGTCAAAAGACGAAAAATGAAAGAGACGCAGTTACGCGTTAGAATGAAACACAAATACACTGCGCTCACTCTTCCACATAACTGCGTCCCTTTTGTCTTCTGTCTTTGACTACCATGAATCCCTCTTAGTCAGTCAGTCAGTCACTCACTCACTCCTCTAGTCAGTCAGTCAGTCAGTCAGTGTCAGCCTGTCTGTCTGTCGGTCGGTCGTGTCAGTCGGTCTATCTGTCAGTATCACTTCGTTCCGTTCGTGCGTGTGGCTGTGCTTTAGTTTTATGTTTGTTTCGTTCTCGGAAACTTGTTTGACATCGTGGCGCTTTTGCTGTGTTTTCTTTAGAGTATTTGTTCAAATCATCTGTCGCTAGAAGCAGATGTGCTGAAAATGATTTTCAACTGTGTACCACAGTGTTTTGTTAGAGTGATATGTGAAATTGTGAACAGGTGACTTTAGGCCATATGTTACTTATTCTAAAGTACACGGTTAGAATAATAAGACTGCGAAATCATCGCGAGTTTTAAATGAAAGGTAAAAGAAAACGGATCATCTCTCAGATGAGTGAAAATGTCAACAGAAGGAAGCGGAGAGAATGCTTCAGCCGTACCGAGTCTGCCCGGGGCGCCGGAGCAGACGTATTTGTTTCCAAAATCGAAAGGGCATTCGAGGTCTATCAGCCATGGAGGGACGCCAATGCTGGCGGGGAACCCGGCGGCGGCGCGGCCGCTAAAGTCGGCCATGCGGGGGCATCAGCGCGCGCTCTCGCACGGGCAGATCGGCGAGGGCCCAGCGCGGCCCGCGTCCGGCCACAGTCGCACCGGTAGCCGCACCGACTTCATCCTGCCGCCGGGGCACCGCGAGCCGCCGCCGCCCGGGCCCGCGCGCCTCGGCTCTGTGCGCGCCCACTCCCGCCAGGCCTCCCGCTCGGACTCCATCTACACCCTGCGCCGCAACTCCGTTGTCAGCCCATGGCGACAGACTTTCCTGCGAATCTGGAAACGGAAAGGCCTCACTGTAGACAATAGAAACTACACTGTAATACCTAACCATTTAGTGCCTGAAAAAACTCCTGTAAAAGATCACCCTAATGGAGATAGATGTGGTAACAAAGTCAGGACTACTAAATATACATTGTTATCATTTTTACCCAAAAATCTGTTTGAGCAGTTCCATAGGGTTGCAAATGTGTACTTCATATTCATAGTATTGCTAAATTGGGTGCCAGCGTTGAATGCATTTGGCAAGGAAATTGCTATGTTACCCGTGATGTTTGTGATGACTGTGACTGCTATCAAGGACCTGTTTGAGGACCGGAGGAGGTACAATTCAGACAAGCGGATCAATAATTCCATGTGCAGAGTCTACAAAAAGTAAGTCCTTTAAAATCACTTTTTCTTCCTATCTGTTTTGTTTTTAATACATATCTATCGCAATGGTGAATAAAATTGATCTTGCTATGATCTTTAATTTAGGAAACAAAATTATAATCTAGTTTTTTATTAAACATATTGTTTAACATTACCTATTTTGTATATTTATAATTTGTATTGTTTGATTGTGTACTAAGTGCGAAAGCCTCAAACAAACATTATTGTGTAAATTGTAGTTGGCATGCTCTAAAAGGTCATGTTGACTCACTAGTTCTGCCTATGCAAGCTTTAGTCTTCAGTTTTTCCTTTATTATTATTTGTTTAAACCTGAAGGTCTCTCTGGTCAAACAAAACATTTTAGTGCTCACCTAAACTGTTTAAACAAGCATAAATCATTTAAAGATTACATCACTAAAGTTGGTGGACTTGAATGTGATGAAATATTTACCTACCTTCCAACTTAATTATCATGAATCATCAGTACTTATTTTCGATTAAGTCATCTTTTCTAAGGACATTTAACTTTATGGATATAACCAAGAATAACTCAGCAAATTATAAAAACGAAACATATGCAAATATTTGCAAAAAGAAAACAACATTTATGTGGAAAAGACTGAATCTGTGTTTTGCGAATTTTGTCCTGAAATTTAGTTTTTGTGTATGGCTACCCAATTTTATAACTACGGAAATAAATTCTACGTTAACGAGTTATTCGAAAATCATACCAAACTTGTCATAGTACTTACAGTTTTAGAGATATAACGTCAACAAGAAGGGCGGCAAAATCCATCTTCACCCCCCTCCCCCCGGCTTCAGAGGGAGTACGAGTCATGGGTCCCAGGGAATTTCTACTCAGGATCACCTATTCTACAAACATGCCAAGTTTCGTGGACTTGTCCAATAAAAAATGTTTCCCATACAAAGATTGCAATAAATCTCCTACTAAACCATACTTTCTACATTTCAGGAGTGTGTAGTTCGTAAACGGTTAGGAATATGAAAAATTGATATAGATAAAAGTTGTAGAGAATTTCATAAGCTTTCATTTCATATCATATTTTGTAATATTGGCGAAAAACTTAAAAATGAGACCTTTGACCTCCCCCTCCCCCCTCCAGCTCACCTCCTAGACGTCAGGACTTTTATATGAATGTTTTATCCCTAAGCACTCTGAATAAGTTTCTGAAGAAATCGCTCACGCACTCTACATTTTGTTTATTGACTGGACTACAGGCAGTGCAGCCTTTGTGCTCCTCCATCCCTTAATCGTTTGGTCTTAACAGAGTAGTCTTGTTACGATTGTGTTTGTTGTAACGTGCGTGGCTTTGCGCACTGTATCGCGCCCTCTTTTCTTCACTGAAGCACTGCGTACTCAAAGCCCGCACCCACAGAGGCAGATCCGACATCCGAGTTTACTACAGCCTATCTCAGGAAGCTGGCGAAATCTGTGTACAGTTACAGGTTGCATAGTAACTCGGATATCGTCCCTCTGACAGCGCTTGTCCGCGTCTGTCGCACCCTCATTTGTCTTGTCGATGATTAAGTGAGGGCCTTGACTTGGTACAGACCAAGTGCTCACTGATGAGTTGGACAGCCAGCTCATTGGTGTGTATCCCCTCGATCTTGTATCGTCTACTCTGCTCTGGACAATAAGCCTCTTTTTTAGGGTTCCGTAGCCAAATGGCAAAAAACGGAACCCTTATAGATTCGTCATGTCTGTCTGTCTGTCTGTCTGTCTGTCTGTCCGTCCGTCCGTCCGTCCGTATGTCACAGCCACTTTATTCCGAAACTATAATACCTATACTGTTGAAACTTGGTAAGTAGATGTATTCTGTGAACCGCATTAATATTTTCTTACAAAAATAGAAAAAAAAACAATAAAATTAGGAGGTCCCCATACATAGAACTGAAACTAAAAAAAAAAAAAATTTTCATCAAACCCATACGTGTATCTATGGATAGGTCTTCAAAAATGATATTTAGGTTCCTAATAAAAAAAAAATCTAAACTGAATAGTTCGCGCGAGAGACGCTTCCAAAGTGGAAAAATGTGTGTCCCCCCCCTTCTAACTTCTAAAATAAGAGAACGATAAAACTAAAAAAAATTTATGATGTGCATTACCATAAAAACTTCCAACGAAAATTGGTTTGAACGAGATCTAGTTAGTAGTTTTTTTTTAATACGTCATAAATCGTAAACCGCAATTTACCTTTCACTATTATTAAAACATCGATCAAAGTCACAACAAACTACAAAAACTTTTATATTATGTTACTGACTGCTACGGAACCCTTCATGGGCGATTCCGACTCGCACTTGGCCGCTTTTTTTTAATTGACCTATGCTTGTGTCGAAAAAGTACGACCAATCAAGCTTCACCGGACTTGACAACAAGCCTCGCCATAGCGTGTCGCCCTCCTTTCGGCTAACGTATCCGAAATAGCGTAAGTTACTTAGAATCCACGATTGTTGAAAACCTTTCCTTTATTTTGTGGTCTTGGAAGATAGACGTTGGGGCGGCAGTGCTGCGTCCACGATATATGCGAAGCATTCTTCAGCACCACATCTCATCCCAGGGCATCTATGGGCTTTCGTTAACGCTTGCATAGCTGTTCTAATGGCGGCTCCAGACTTGTGCCGTGAAGCTCCGTGAACCCCGCGAAAACCATCCACATTCATTATCAGGCGGCCATCTTGTCGAAATGCTAATAGCGATATTCATTATTACTGGAATTTCATGATCGACTTTATGCCGAGCGAATTTATAAAAAAAACGCTTCATTAACTGACTATCCAACTCCTACAAATACATTAACGGAAAATAAGTTCCTTCCAAGTTAATACTTGAGACAGGAGAAATGATAACTATTTAGTTTTTAATCAACCAGGATCTCTTAGTCTAATCTTTCAGAGAGGTGGTAGCTCAAGTGTCCTAGCTAGATGATCGCTTTTATTTCTCTGTCTTCAATAAACAAGCTAACGCCTATAATATGATCAGGTGATAATGTCACACATTTATCTACTTATATGAAAGGCTTTCTTCACACGCTTGGGTCCATTTAACTAGCTTCGTATAGGTATTATGCTTGTATTTGCACATATCCCAGCAGATATAATACCAATGATATTAATAGTTTTTTTTACTTTATAACTGAAAGCGTCTGTTAGTGTATTTTTACTATTTTAAATCGGAGCGAAATACTCCCCGCCCAAGCACATGGTTTTTAATTTTTCGGTTCAGTAACGTTCAGTAAAGTTCAGTTCAGTAATCAAGCGGTTTATTTGCATTAATTTATAAAAGGTAGAATTGATTGTGATAAAAAATTGGTTTTGATGCTTCCTATGTTTGTTTCGACCATTGATCCCTCTTTGTTTGCTATTCCATTAGTAAATTTATTGATCAGCATTACCACGCAACCCCGTCCGAATGTCTATTTTGCCATAATTTGTAATTTATATCTTCAACACACACAAGCCCTAGTTACTGTTGAGCTGGATTCTCCTGAACCCTGATATATGCATCCTGAACGTCTCCCTCCATATACGAATACGAACAGCTTATCAGATATTCACGGGTTTCCACACATACCTCACCTATTTGTTAGGGTTCCGTAGCCAAATGGCAAAAAACGGAACCCTTATAGATTCGTCATGTCTGTCTGTCCGTCCGTCCGTCCGTATGTCACAGCCACTTTATTCCGAAACTATAATACCTATACTGTTGAAACTTGGTAAGTAGATGTATTCTATGAACCGCATTAAGATATTCTTAGAAAAATTGAAAAAAAACATAGAACTGAAACTCAAAAAATTTTTTTCATCAATCCCATACGTGTGGGGTATCTATGGATAGGTCTTCAAAAATGATGTTTAGGTTCCTAACTGAATAGTTTGCGCGAGAGACGCTTCCAAAGTGGAAAAATGTGTGTCCCCCCCTCTAACTTCTAAAATAAGAGAATGATAAAACTAATAAAAATATATGATGTGCATTACCATGAAAACTTCCAACGAAAATTGGTTTGAACGAGATCTAGTAAGTAGTTTTTTTTTAATACGTCATAAATCGTAACCCGCAATTTACCTTTCACTATTATTAAAACATCGATCAAAGTCACAACGAACTACAAAATCTTTTATATTATGTTACTGGCTGCTACGGAACCCTTCATGGGCGATTCCGACTCGCACTTGGCCGCTTTTTTTAAATATTCTGATGAGTAGTAGTGCTTTCACAGTAATGTCAGTGTTGTCACAATGATTAATGGATTCGAAAGCACTTTTATTTCGTGCTTGTCATGCGTCATTGAGTTCAGGCTTATCCGGTTAAAGTTTTAAACTCACTTTTTTCGATTTCATACTGAATTAGGAATAATTAATGTTTCCTTTAATTTCATTTCTCTCTTTTTCCTCTTTTAGAATGACTGTAATATAATTTTACTTAAACTTGACACTTTGTTATTTCATGAAAAATCCAAAAACCTAGAGCATCTGTGTTGTTTCTCTTTCCTATTATTTAATTTCTATTACTTAAATTTCTATTATATATAGAAATATTTTTGTACAGCTCTGCATTCGGCATTTAACTGCAGGATTTGCGTGTGCTAGCTGCGCCTTTTTGCATTGATTTATTAAACCTACTACGTAAAAAGTTTACCCTTTTTTATCATAGGAAATTAATCTTCCACGATATTATTATATTTTCCTTGTTATATTAAATAAGTTTTATTGTAAAAATATATATTATCAATTTGTTGTACTTTTCACTAGAAACTTCTCAATCATTTACCACTTTCCTTTTGGTACGACCTTTCTATGAAGCGCTGCTGGTTGTTCGAAGTTCACAAACCGCATGTATTATTATGTGCCGAGTTTTTCCTTTATAGCCCATTTCCACAAACTTCTGGCATTTACCGCCTCACTAATAAAGCTAGTAAGCTAGTATATGAAATTCAATAGCAGGTTGGTGAATTAGTTATAGTATTTATTTGCCGTATTCGGTAGGGACTAATCGCGTTAGCCTACTAGCGCTACTAGTGTCCAGCACGCAACATTGTATTTTGTGTATTATTCAGTCATAGTTAAACTTAGTCACAAATTGAATTCCTCGTTAGATTTTACGTTTATTAAAGAAAGGTGCTCGCTCAGCCCACGGTTTCGCCCGCGTTATTATTTTTCACTTAGGATTGAGAGGCTTTTCCGCAGCAAAAGTACATATATAACAACTTTGTCCTGGCAATATCGAACACAGGAAAAAAAGAATCCAATCCGGTGTACTAAAATTATGTACGCACAGTATAGCCAGGACTTGCGGCTGGAAATATTGACCTTGAGAGCGCCTGTATTCCGTAGCGGTTGGGGTGAATTTCGTAGTGCGAATGTCCAACCGAATGTGCTGGCTTCTGTACATACGTTTTGGCGATTCATTTTGATGTGATGTTCAAAAGATTGAAGTGTGGAGGGTAAAAGTTTATCAAATATTATTATGAATGTCATAAAAGTAAAAAATATATTTGACTTGAGGCGTAAAATTATGGTGAAATGGAACTGTGACGTGAGTGTAGGGTTGCCAACAAATCTTTGGCGAAATATAGTATTTTTTTTAAATTGTTTTGAAAAATATAGTACACTTCTAAAAAATATAGTATTTAATGAATAATAAATAAATAGAAAATGGTATATTTGCCACTTATTCATTTTTATAAAAGGTATTTTTTTGCACTATAGGGATCTTTAGTAATTTAGTCATGCAAGCTTTCCCACTCAGGTTAATATTTTTGGAGTATTTTTCGCTTTTTAATCGGTGTGTCATCAGTACCACTTTCTTCCATGACTATTTATTTTATACCTCAACTATTCAAAAAAAAGCGGCCAAGTGCGAGTCGGAATCGCCCATGAAGGGTTCCATAGCAGCCAGTAACATAATATAAAAGTTTTTGTAGTTCGTTGTGACTTTGATCGATGTTGTAATAATAGTGAAAGGTAAATTGCGGTTTACGATTTATGACGTATTAAAAAAAAACTACTTACTAGATCTCGTTCAAACCAATTTTCGTTGGAAGTTTTCATGTTAATGCACATCATATATTTTTTTTAGTTTTATCATTCTCTTATTTTAGAAGTTAGAGGGGGGGGGGACACACATTTTTCCACTTTGGAAGCGTCTCTCGCGCAAACTATTCAGTTTAGAAAAAAATGTTATTAGACACCTATATATCATTTTTGAAGACCTATCTATAGATACCCCACACGTATGGGTTTGATGGAAAAAAATTTTTTGAGTTTCAGTTCTATGTATGGGGACCCCTAAATTTATTGTTTTTTTTTTCTATTTTTATAAGAAAATCTTATGCGGTTCACAGAATACATCTACTTACTAAGTTTCAACAGTATAGGTATTATAGTTTCGGAATAAAGTGGCTGTGACATACGGACGGACAGACAGACAGACAGACAGACAGACAGACAGACATGACGAATCTATAAGGGTTCCGTTTTTTGCCATTTGGCTACGGAACCCTAAAAAGAATAAAATCTAATTGAAAATAATTACCAAAGTCCCATTATAAAAGTAAAAGAAACAAGACCAAACCAGAGAAGATGGAAAGCCGCGCTTTGCTTTTGAATATTCCCACTTCTCTGGACCAAACATAGTATTTTGATGTTGTCAATTTGACATTGACAAGTTCAAAACCAAAAAAGGATTATAGATAGGTACGTTCGGATTTCAGATATATGCTAGCCTCACGCAAAAGTTAACGTAAAAGCACGTTCATAAATAAAAACAAAATAGAATTTGATTGTTAGATTTCAGTATGAAAATATAGTATTTTTGCGTACTATATATTACTTCAACAGTATATAGTACGCAGACCCGAAATATAGTACAATACTATATATTATAGTACGGTTGGCAACCCTACGTGAGTGAGCCAATGTAATTCCCAGTACGGCGGCGGCGCGGCGGCGCGGCGTAGTATGCTCGCTCAGCCACATGGTAACTCCAGTACAGCTATTAACGGTCCATTTTCTTTGTAACTGTTTCGTTTCAAGTGTTGTTTTGTGGCATTTCATATCCTCTTGCATAGCACGTGGCTTTGTTCATTTGTTAGTGCCTGCCTATCGATTGTCAACTGCCATAGATATCAACACATAATATAATATGCCGCTAATTACTAGTTGCTACTACTGAGGGTAAATAGCATTTTAAGATCATGGCAACAAAATACAAAAAGGTTTATTCATTCATCATAATAATAAGTATATGTATTTTTAAACCATTGATGAAGTCAAAAGTTTTGTGCTTTATCCAAGGTTGGTTTTCGTCTCAGATGAATGAACTCTGTAATCGCCGCCTCTCTGTTCATTTAACTGGCTATGGACAAATAATGTAAATAAAATAAACAAACAAACGAGTTTGAAACTGTTCTCCGACAATCGTTTCTCCTTTGAATAGTTCGCCGACAAAACGTTTTGTCAGTGAATGTTTCTCCAAAAAACTTTACATCTGTGAATGGTTGGCCGGCATTATCTTTCGCTGTCGAACGTTTCGCCGACAGTTACTTCACCGGCGATCATTTCAACGGAAATTGTTCGCCCGGCGATTGGTTTATCGACGATGTCCCAACGTCTTTTTTGTAATTAATTTTATTTGTTTGTACTGCATCCGTTAATAAACGTTGTGTCTAGGGTCTTTATTTCGTTTTAGTAATATTATTATTTTGACAGTTGTTTTTATCACGAATAATATTTCAAAATTTTACTTTTATACTTTTTTATTAATTTAATTACATGACGATACTGTTTGTTTTTATTGTTAAAAGTTTTTTTAAGTGCACTTTTGACTGTTTTGTGCCGTAAGATTATAAATTTAATATAAAAAGTATATATAATAAGGTATTAGTATTATTAATACCGATTTTTTTTTTATTTGTGTTATTCTTATTCAGCTAGCCTCAGCCTCAGCCTTTCTTTGTTATACCTAAAAAATTTCCTGTTTACTTATATATTATATTACGATGTATCATCATCATCATTAACAGCTCATACATGTCCCCACCGAGGACGAATGTATAATATTATAATATTCTATAATTATTTATAATAATTATAATTAATACGAATTATCTAATTATAAATATAATTATTATAATTCGATTCGATTCGTTATTGATAATTCGTATTAATTATAATTATTATATAATGTTACATTGTCAATATTACTAAAGCGATATAATTGACGATGAACCAATCGCCGGGCGAACAATTTCCGTTGAAATGATCGCCGGTGAAGTAACTGTCGGCGAAACGTTCGACAGCGAAAGATAATGCCGGCCAACCATTCACAGATGTAAAGTTTTTTGGAGAAACATTCACTGACAAAACGTTTTGTCGGCGAACTATTCAAAGGAGAAACGATTGTCGGAGAACAGTTTCAAACTCCAAACAAACATGTGAAGACTAATCGTACAAACAAAAACACACGCTCTACACTACTATAGTATTGTCGTATATGAATAGTTTATTTCACCCTATAGGTTTCTTCCACGTGCGTTATGGCGTGTTCTTTTGATTGAGTTCATAATTCATATTTGATTCTGTTTGTAGTCAAGGTACTGTAAGTAAATAGATAAAGCTAGTGAAACTAGATAGTAATAATAAAATAGGTCAGGTTGTAAGCTCGTCGGCCATTCCGACCATGAACTTTGAGGCGTTCCGTGATTGATAGACGTGGCAACTCGCCAGGGTCGTTGATGCAATCATTGCGCTTCACTGATTGATTTCCACAATTTCTTGGATATTGATTGCCTATCAATGATTCCATTTTAGTTGATCACTCGACTCGGTAGGTTAAGACCTTTTGAGACTTACTTACAATGTTCGTTCACACATTGCAAAGGTTTTCGAAAAAGGAAATTGTAAGTATTTTAGTAGGAATTTCCTTATGCCGATTTAACTACGATGCATTGTAATTTATGTTTAAAGATTTTATTAGCACTTTCGAATGTAAAGTAATATCCTGCATTGCATTGTAATTGAATAATTGCGAGAATGCAAAGTCAATTGTCTACTAATGATTTGTACATAATATGCGATCAATTAAAGTACATTTAAAAAAAAAGGGGACAAATTTTGATTACACTATTTTTCATAATCGTGATGGTTGTACCTACACATAACGTGGGTAAGTAGGTAGGTATGTGATTCCGAAACTTCGCCTATATTGATCGAAGTTCCGAAACGAAAGTTTTTTCGTCCGTAACTGTAATAATTATTCTGTGGAAAATGTCATCGATTTTCCCACCAGTCAGCGCGTCATTTCATTCATGGGCCCGTTAGAAGTGATAACGCCGTGAATATTGAGCGGGAGTTAAATGGGGCAAGGGTCAAGGCCTGTGTCGAGCCCGTGTCACTGCGCCTGCACGGGACCCGAGACACTTTAGTTATGTCGTCGGAAAATTGAAGAACTCGTCATTTTACTAACATACTCGTAATATATGGCATGTTGCAATATGCCGGACGCAAATATTGTAGATGCATTCCTCTTCTCAATGAGGAACGCAAACCTCCAATAATAGGTCGACTATTATTGGAAGAAATTTCAACATGGCGTCGTTTCTCGCAGCATTTTCACAGTTAACAGACCCACTAGCGTCTTTCGAGCGTCTTTTGAGCGTTCGTGGTCATGCGTCGCGCATACAATCATAGGCAGCAAGGCGAGTGAAACAAAAGACGGACGCGGATGATTATATTATGCGCGACGCACGTCTTCGACGCTCGAAAGACGCTAGTGTGGGGTGTGTCTAAATATTCAATAAACCCTTGTCATAGGACTCCATGGTACGGGGGCGTGTGCAATAAAGTATGTTATATTCTTTGAAGCACTTGCTGTTAACCAAGTGGAGTTATCGTATTATCTCTGTGGTGACAATACAGTCATGACGTCATGATATGGTATGATGCAGCCGGAAGCTGGTCAAAGTACTTTTCAAGTAAACAATAACCCGTCGGGTTTTAAAGATTTATATCCGATAAACTGAAGGCCACGGTGTTTATTACAAACATGTGCAATATAACACGAACACGTGGGTGTAATCTATAGTTTAGCGAATTCTTTGTTTATGGACAACTAGCGACCCGCCTCGCGGCTCCGCCCGCGTTAAAAGGTAGCCTATGTATTAATTCAGGGTGTCAGCTAACTCCATAACAAATTTTATTAAAATCGCTCCAGCCGTTTAGACGTAAAGACTAGCGAAGTAATTAACATACATATACACACTCACAAACTTTCGCCTTTATAATATTAATGTGATGCGCAATGGTCAGGTTCTAGTGTTAACCTCAAACTTATTTAATTTATATTGTAAAATCATATTAAATAAAACTAAAATTTTTTATTGTAACTTTGGAACGTTAAGTCCAAGATCGATTAATTTTCTTTTTTTATATAATTTATGCTTAGTACCATATAAATTGATTTGACGTCTTACAATAATATCAGATACTAAAGCATGTTTATCTTCAACACGTCTTCCAGCGACACTTGTTCAAATTTCCTTTGCCTATTTGTTGTGTTGCAGCGTCATCAACTGACAATGACGTTTAGATATTAATGAGACAAATTTAATTAAATGCGCACAATCTTTAAAAAATTGTGCTATTCTATTCTATTAAATATCCTAGTAGTTTCGTAGACTTATGTAGGCATCGGAGAGGGACGGAATATTACTTAACATTAAGTAACGTTTACGAGTAAGTAGGGTAAATGTTTTATTCCACAAAAGCAGAAAATCGCGTCGCTCCCCCTCTTCCCGTATGAAAATATGTTGACAAAGGTGTCTATACCGATGAGATTGAAATATTCAATTCAATTCAATGGACACATTTTGTTTGATTCCCTGTTTTATTCCATGTGTATGTGCAATCAAGAATTTACAAACAATTCGAAGTTCGTATGTAACACATGGCATGCCCGGCTTGGCGACACGCCAAGAAAAAATAGGATGTTTTGATTTGTTTATTTTGGACACTTTCTATCAAAATTATATTCAGCACGGTGAATTTGTTTTAAAATAAATAGCTGTTGCTATCAACACATGTATTATGACTCATAATTATTCTTATCAATATAAAAGGATGAACAAGCTACAATTACAGGATTTATTAGTAGGTATTATATAATTTAGATCATTCATTCCGTAGCCGGTTAGTCTCAAATGTAAACTACTACATTTTTGACATTTCAATTCAATTGTACAGTAGCCAACACATGCGGCTGGACAAGATGACCTTGAGAGCGCCCGTATTCCGTGGCGGTAGGGGTGATTTCGGAGCTTACGAATTCCAACTGCATGTGCTGGCTTTTGTAAGTTGTTTCATTCGAATCCATTCAGTAGTTTTTGCGAGAAACAGTAACAAACATTCGTACATCCATACCTACATCCATCCTTACAAACTTTCGCGTTTATAATATTATTAGGATGTAGTCTTCTATCTTCTTTTCGAGTCGACAGCAAGCAAACTCAAACAGTCTTGGCCCAAAAACCAGCCACACGAATAGCAGCGTCGTCAGTAGCCTTCATCAAGTCCTCTCGCGTGCAGGTGACAGGACAAGATGGGCAGCTAATGAGATGGTCCATTTTCTGGGGAACCATACCACACCTACTATTAGGATGTAGTTATATTATAGTACCTATTAGGATGTAGTTATATAATTCAATAACTACGGAGGTCTGTCTATAGTATAGACTGTTGCGTGAATAAATAGATCTGCCCGCCCATCCTATTCGTATGTATACGTTAAATTGTAGAATCCATTAACACGCTACCATATTACATTACTCAAAAGACAAACAGAGAAACAAAAAATTTAATAAATCTGGATTAATGTTCTATGTTTAGCATGTTCTTCTATGTACATATTTCGACCTCTTCAGATTTATTATATACTCGTAGATGAAGATATAAATCAAGCGTTTGACACCATATAGTTAGTTCAAATGCAAAGCAGAGCAGACGAGCTAGTCGTTGTAAAGGAAGGTGTTGAATAGCCACAGAGAATATCAGCGAATACCATAAGAACTTACGAAAATCAACGTGCTCTGCGAAGAAGCCCGTATAACGAGCCTACTAATTGTGTAAGGTGGCCTTGCAACTTGTGTGACCTTTCCGAGGTCAGGGCATTGGCATTCGGTAGTCCTGAGTTGAGGGTTGAGAGAGTTTTACAATGGAAGTCAGTTTGTTATATTGTGGTTGGGTTGGGGGTACATTTTATAGCTGCCTGGCGGAAATGTTTGGCTTTTTACGGTTGTGTCCGACCAAATATTAGCGGTGTGTGCTTCTTGAGTATGAGAACCTTATCCAAAAGTATGTATATTTAAAAAACTAAATACTATTACCACTTTATTCACTAGTTCGCCAAATTTTTTGCTTTCCAGGAATGTCAAGAAAATCCAATAATAAAAAAACTATCTTATTTATGCTATGGTCTTCTTGTCCGTCTGTATAAATGTATGTCCATCTTCATTTTTAACATACGTGTATTACGTATGCGTGCATAATTTCAAAAAATAAACACAATGAAGCACTACATTTGTATAGCTTGACTTCGATTCCATATCCGGATAGCCTCAAAAACATTTTGTTTAGAGATGGTCTGACAGTTCCTTGAGTGGAGTAATGATTCGCGAACAGCCAGCAGATCTTCTAACCGTGCTAATTGCGCTGCTAATTGTTTGCCGACTTGCTCCTGCTAATCATTGCCTGTTTTTGCGTAATACTTGCTCGTCATCAGCAACATTGGCTAGGATAAACAGCAGCCTATACTAAACAGACAACCTAACTATTCCAGATCTTTCTTACTACTTATACAATTAAAATGTTTTATTGATATCAAAAATATGTATTTAAGTAAAGTTACAATTATAAAACATTAAGTTAAGAGCGTCCAGCGAGCTTTCTTCGTCCAGTTTTTGATAAATATAATATAACCCTCCACTTTAACAACCTTGATAGATAATTAAAGCTGATGCTAGTTAAAGCTCTCTATCATACTCATACTAATATTATAAGAGGAAACATTTGTATTTTGTGTGTGTGTTTTGTAATGAATAAACTCAAAAACTACTGTGACGATTTCAAAAATTCTTTCGCCATTAGAAAGCTACATTCACCCTGAGTAACATAGGCTACCTTTTACCGCGGGAAAATGCCACATTCCCACGGGAAAAACTGTTAAAGCGGGCGGAGCCGCGGCGGAAAGTAAGTCTCCTATAAATATAGGGCTGGGGATCACAGTTTTTAATTATGAAATCCTTATAAAATATTGGTGCATGTACGTGAGCACGAAGATTTAATACTCGTATTGTAATTAAAGTGTATTAAACTTATCCCGTATTCCTAAGAGGGCTAGTATAAATATCTACACTTGAACGAAATGAAATAAAATGAGGGCGGCAGGTGGCTCATCTTGTCTGCTGGTTTTCCCATTCAATCGATATAATAACAAAATTGTATTTGTAATACAATTTGAAATCAAGAGCTACCAGCTATTTTGATACTTATGAGTTTATGTGTTCTATTAGTTAGATTAGAACGCGAACCAGAGTCGCCGACATAGCCCGAAGAATCGCTAAACTTAAGTGGCAATGGGCTGGGCACATTGCGCGTAGAACCGACGGCCGTTGGGGCAGAAAGGTTATTGAATGGCGACCGCGCGCCGGAAGACGTAGTATGGGCATGCCCCCCACGAGGTGGACCGACGATCTGGTGAGGGTCGCGGGAAGCCGCTGGTTGCGGGCAGCGCAGGACCGATCATTGTGGAGATCCTTGGGGGAGGCCTTTGTCCAGCAGTGGACGTCTTTCGGCTGAGATGATGATGATGATTAGTTAGATTGATGATCCTTTATTTTAATTTAAATATCGGACATTAAAAGTGTAAAAGTTTGTATTGCGACCATACCTAAAGGATGACTATGATCTAGTGATAGTGACTATAGCGACGACCGCGTACAAAATAATAATAATAATAAAAACCTCTTTCCTTGAATTGTAAAAGTACAACAGAAAGAAAAAGATGATCGCGGCGGGAATTCCACCTTACAAAAATCTGTTACAATAATATAATTACGAACAAACATAGAAATACCTTGGTTTCTTGCTATTGATTGAATTGCAAACTGTTTTTTTCGAAGCGAGGCACAGTACTTTTTCTATGAAGAAATTCCGTGACTAGACTGTTCGCTGCAGAACTAGGTCGATATTAAATTATGTTTGTGTTTTTAACGTCTCATTGTTTTGTCGGCGTGTGCTTGTGTGAATGCGCGTGCGTGATTGAGAACTAAACAAAACGCTCTAAGAAACATTAACGGCAATAACAGGTACAATCCCGTTACTGTATTTGTAATGATTTATAAAGGTTTTTATAACTTCGCTTGTTATTACAACAAACATTAATAATATACATTATTTTAGCACCTAATAAATCTTTGTCTTTGTGTATAATAATTTGACCAAATCAAACTCAACTTTATGTTTTACGTTTTACTAGCGACCCGCCCCGGCACCGCAAGGGAAAATGGTTATTGTGGGTTATTCTTAAGTATATTATGCATGTATTATACATATAAACCTTCCTCTTGAATCACTCTATCTATTAAAAAAACCGCATCAAAATCCGTTGCGTAGTTTTAAAGATTTAAGCATACATAGGGATATAGGGACAGAGAAAGCGACTTTATTTTATACTATGTAGTGATTCGCACTGAACGCTATGTGCTATTACTCCAAAATTATTCGTAAGAGTGCTAGTTTGTACTATTATACAGGGCGTCCCACGCCTATGCCACATGGAGGGAAAGTACCTTAAATATTGTAGATAGAACATTTTACTGAAAGAAGACTTTATTTTATTTCTAAAAACTATTAAAACTGCATTCATAAATTTTTTAATAACTACATGGTTGAACCGGGAATGGAACCCGCTACTCAAGAAAAAAAAATCACACTGTAGTTTTATCATACCAATCGAAAGGCTTCATCATAAGGACTATTTTTTGCTAATAACATAGTGTCAGATATAAAAGGAAGACTATTAATTTTAACATTTTAATTTGGCCGCCGAGATCGCCAGATCTAACCCCGTTAGATTTTTTTATGGGGTTATGTAAAAAATATTGTTTACAAGAACCGGTATGAAAGTGTTCACGAGCTACAAACAGAACTTAGACGTATTGTATTATTCTAAATAGCCACCACAACAAGATTAAAAAATCGACAGGGAGTGAAATAATCAAGAGTGCGACTTTGTATTCAACAGCGTGGGGCATTTTGAGCATTTGATAAAATTGATAAATTTTGTATTAAAAATGTTAAAATACATAGTCTTCCTTTTATTTTTTACACTATGTTATTTAGCAAAAAATAACCCTTATGATGAAGCCTTTCGATCAGTATGATAAAACTACAGGATATTTTTTTTTCTCGTATAGCGGGTTCGATTCCCGGTTCAACCATGTAATTATTAAAAAATGTATGAATGCAGTTTTAATATTTTTTAGAAATAAAATAAAGTCTTCTTTCAGTAAAATGTTCTATCTACAACATTTAAGGTACTTTCCTTCCATGTGGCATCGCCGTGGGACGCCCTGTATATATTTTGTGGTATGAGACAGAAACAGAAAGAAATAGTTTTTTTATGTTTGGTATTCGAAATCGGTTGGAATAATACAAACAACCTTTTTGATGTTTGTACGAGTACCTAACGTAACTCCAATAGTGAAACGTGAGTCCTAAACTTTAAACTATTTAAAATAATATATTCAAAATATAATGTCATAATTTCTAATTGTGGTATTTAATGTTTGTTAACTATCACAATCTCCACGACAAAAAAAAGTAAAACAATTTACAACAAGTTACAACTCATAGTTCGTCCTGTGCATCTAAATGGTATTCAAATTTAGAAATTAGTAATTATTTGAGCGCCGATGGAACTTAAAGAAAGGGAAACCGGTCCCGTATTTCATTTTGTCCGTTTTGTTACCACGACACAACGGTATCAGGTGTAACGGCACAACTGGTTTTATTTGAACTAGATGTAGTAGCTAATTAGTTAGTATGAAACAAAGGTAAAATAGAAGTTTTGAGACGATTAACTAAAAAGGCTTGTATCCACAGCTTATATTTTTACCCGCTTAATACTATTTATTACCTATTACTTCTGGGCCGCTTAGCACTTCTGTTTCAATAAACATAATATTGAGTTTGAAACTGTTCTCCGACAATCGTTTCTCCTTTGAATAGTTAGCCGACAAAACGTTTTGTCAATGAATGTTTCTCCAAAAAACTTTACATCTATGAATGGTTGCCCGGCATTATCTTTCGCTGTCGAACGTTTCGCCGACAGTTACTTCACCGGCGATCATTTCAACGGAAATTCTTCGCCCGGCAATTGGTTCATCGACAATATATCGCTTTAGTAATATTAATATTTTGACATATATTTTCACCACAAATTATTTTATTAAACAAGTATTTTTTAAGGTATAACAAAGAAAGGCTGAGGCTGGGGCTGGCTGAATAAGAATAACACAAATAATAAAAAGATCTGTATACCTTATTATATATACTTTTTATATCCAATTTATAATCTTACCGTACGAAACAGTCAATAGTGAACATAAAAAACTTTTAACAATAAAAACAAACAGTATCATCATTTAATTAAATTAATAAAAAAGTATAAAAAAATATATTTTGAAATATTAGTTAAAATTAACGTTGAAGTTGTTATCTTTTTACTTTTAAACGTCTTGTGTGGTATATAAGATTATAAATTGCATATATATAAGTAATAAGTATTATTATAACCCACGATTATTTTGTTATTTTTTGTTTTATTTTAATTAATCTAGCCCCAGCCCTCAGCTTTTCATAGTTACAAATCCATAAAAATACCTGTTTTATCAAATAATTCGTGATACAAATAACTGTCAAAATAATAATATTACTAAAACGAAATAATAGATATAGACACAACGTTTATTTACGGATGTACAAAATAAAATAATTACAAAAAGATGTTAGGACATCGTCGATAACCAATCGCAGAGCGAAGAATTTCCGTTGAAATGATCGCCGGTGAAGTAACTGTCGGCGAAACGTTCGACAGCGAAAGATAATGCCGGGCAACCATTCACAGATGTAAAGTTTTTTGGAGAAACATTCATTGACAAAACGTTTTGTCGGCTAACTATTCAAAGGAGAAACGATTGTCGGAGAACAGTTTCAAACTCCATAATATTACATACATATAATAATTTATATGTATATAAATAAGTTAAGTAGGTAGCATAAATGTAGGCTAGATCAGCTTAAAATTCGCACCGATGGTGGTGAAGATTTTTAAGCAATAATGTCCGACAAACAGGCGTCATGGTCATAGTTCTAGTATTAAAACATGCTGTCCATCGCTGATAAAACTGAATTATTTCTTAGATTTCATAAGGTTTTTTACACGCTTTCATTTAACATTTCATAAAGTCTAGCAACATCGTCTTGCAGTCTGTCACCACAGACATAATAGACAAAAAAACCGGCCAAGTGCGAGTCGGACTCGCGCACCGAGGGTTCCGTACAAACCTGCAAGGTTTACAAAGTTCGTTCATTACGACAATCGAGTCATAACTATGGTAATCTTATTGCAAAATGAAATTCATAACATTACAATGGGGAAAGATGGAGGAGCATAAATTTAAGTCAAAGATCTCTTTATCGTTTAAGTAATCCTTTATTTTATATTAACACATATCATTTATCTATAATATAACTGAAACACTTATACTAGCCTTGCAGCAGACTTGCGAAAGTTCTTTTATTAAAGTTATTTATTTACTAAGTTTTTTAGTCACTATTTAGAAATCTGGTTCAAAAATATTAATTAAGTATTAAATTTGAACCAGACCTGTAAATGGTGACTGAAAAAGTTATGAATAGTACCACATTGAACATTGAAGTTCGAAAAAACGTTATCAATAGTTGTACAACTTCGTGTAGTGCTACTGTTTATTAACGGAAACATGTTTATGGATGAAAAATATGTGGAAATTCCATTTTGGGGATTCATTCTAAAATCTATATTGAAGTCTCCCACAACAATCAGACAAGAAGATGAAGTGTACATATTGAGGTTGCTGCCGAATATTGTTGTATTTATACATTCTATTGCAACATTAATTTGACAATGCCTTCTTCTTCTTCTTCTTCTTCTTCATTAATCCCTTGCGTGTAGTTGCGAGTTTCAAAATATGCGGTATCAATGGTTGTACTTTTGCGTTTTGCGTTTTTGCGTTGACTTAGAATTTTTTTTTTTTTCACGGGTTAAAGGCAATTAGATCTAAGTATTTGATATGAATTTCAACTTGATAGCTCTACGCGTTCATGAGGAAAAAAGTAATAAGTTTATATTTATTAAAAAAGATGGAGGAGCATAAATTTAAGACAAAGATCTCTTTATCGTTTAAGTAACTAAGTACTAAGTAAGTATTTCAACTTGATAGCTCTACGCGTTCATGAGGAAAAAAGTAATAAGTTTATATTTATTAAAAAATATATATTTTGTAATGTAACTAAAAATTTAAGGTTTTCGGAATTTTTCCTTTACGTGTGCTATAAAACGTTGCTTCATGCCAAATTTCAAGATTCTAGGTCGACTGGAAGTACCCTTTAGGTTTTGATTCCCTTGCGAGTACTTGCGAGTTTCAAAATATGCAGCTTAAATTGCTGTTTCTTTTGATTGCGTTGACATAGAAGTTTGATTTTGTTACAGCTTAAAGGTATTATAGACCTGAGTATTTGGTATGAATTTCAATTTAATACCTCTACGCGTTTATGAGGAAATGGGTAGAAAGGTTAAAATTATTAAAAAAATATATATTATGTGATGTAACTAAAAATTTATGGTTCTCGTAATTTTTCCTTTATCTATGCTATAAGACGTTGCTTCGTACCAAATTTCAAGATTCTGAGTTCACGGGAAGCACCCTGTAGGTTTTGATTCCCTTGCAAGTGTCGAAAATTTGCGGCATAAACGGCTGTATCTTTTGATTGCGTTGGCTTAGAAGTTTGATTTTTTCACAGCTTCAAGGGACAGTAGACCTGAGTAATTGATATAAATTTCAGCTTCATACCTCCACGCGTTCCTGAGAAAAAGGGTCTTGACAGACGGACGGACGGACAGACGGACAACAAAGTGATCCTATAAGGGTTCCGTTTTTTCCTTTTGAGGTACGGAACCCTAAAAATGAAAATAATAGTTGAAATCTTTGAGATAAATATATTATTATTAATTCCGGTAACTGGAAAAGTGACCTTGTATTGACCAGGTCAATGTTAATCGATGCAATGGCGACTGGCGTGCTAGTGTGAGTGTGACAATGGACATGGGCATGATTCTGACTATCCTCTAAACCTGCTCTTATCTTTTTATACAGAACAACAGAACTTATGTAGAAAATATGAATGATAATAATTTTATAAAGTAGGTATTTGACCACTCTATTGTTTCGAGTCGCCTTGTAAGTTCTTTTACTATAATGAAAATCGCTTTATGCTAAAAGCTTTTTAAAGTAAAGCCCATAGGTAGGCTCTTCCTACATGTTCACGGATACATACAATATAATTTTACTGTTTGAGTTTTTTTTTATTTAAGGACCGATAAGACGAAATTATTTGTAGACTAGCTTTCCGCCCCGCAGCTTCACTCACGGTAAAAGAGAAATCAACATGACATAACCACATCAGTCAATTTACACAATATGTATCTCTATAATTTATAGCCTATGTGTTATTCTCATGTATAAGCTATAATAGTAAAGTTTTATTTAAATCCATACATACATCCATCCATCCATCCTTACAAAATGTCCCGTTTATAATATTAGTAGGATTAGAATCAAGGTAAAAATCGCACATGTCATGTTTGTTGTCCTTTCCGTGATGCCAGTTGATTTTCTACGAAACGCTGCAATCTGGGTAACAATTTATTTAAATCTAGCGACCCGCCCCGGCTCCGCACGGGAAAATGGTTATTGTGGATTATCCTTAAGTACCTATATTATGCATGTATTGTACATATAAACCTTCCTCTTGAATCAATCTATCTATTTAAAAAAACCGCATCAAAATCAGTTGCGTAGTTTTAAAGATTTATTTCAATTCAATTCTTCAATTCAATTCAATTCTTTATTTACTAATTTCAACTATTACATAGTCTAACAGGTTAGTACCTAAATTGACAATGTAGATGATTAAACTTATACCTACATTTATAATGACTACTACTAATCTATTTACAATATGAGATCAAGTTTTTTGCATAAGCATACATAGGGACAGAGAAAGCGACTTTGTTTTATACTATGTAGTGATGACGTGCATTTTGGTTCCATTGTGCCTTAGAATCATTTAACTATTTAGTTTTTTATACTGTGGGTCTTTTTAAACGAGTTATTTTCCGAGGGCACCGCCCTTTCGATTTTCGGATTTGGATTTTGGGATAATCTTAGTGATCGCAAAAGAAAAAAAAATCATAGTCAATTTTAAATTTATATGTACCTACAGTAGCCAGCACATGTGACTGGGCATGTTGACCTTGAGAGCGCCCGTATCCCGTAGCGGTAGGGGTGAATTTCGTAGTGCGAATGTCCAACCGCATGTACTGGCTTCTGTACTTGTTTAATGTTTAACCTTCAGCGAACAGGAATTGCTGTGTTCAAATCAAAAACAAATCGTGGCCAATAAATGCAATTGAAAACAATTAAACTGGGCCGTGATCTTGACGCTCCAACAGCGTATCTTCTCTCGCTCCACAAGAACTTGTAATAGACGCAAATTGGTCACAATAGGCTTAAATAAATTGACACTTTAGAATAGATATAAGCAGATCCCAATACAAAATATTCAGTACGAAATTTTATTTAATGCTTTGCAGTATAGCTATGTAATGCAAAGTCTAAAAAGACTGTGGATGTTTGCAAGGTGTACCTAGTACTATTATTTATTCTGTGCCTAGGGTAAGTTTTAACCGTAATGAATTTCTAGCACAAAATTTTACCTGTAAATAATTCATGCGATAAGATTGTCTATTTATTTATTTTTTTGTTGCATCATCCCACAGATTCATCTGGGATTTTTAAAAATTAAGAACAATGACGATAACGAAATTTTATTGCCGAAAATATTTCGCTTATACATATCGTTTTTTTTTTTAAACTACAAGAAGTCAACAACTGTAGGCTTACTACGTAATAAGCGACAGGCTCGAGAAGCTGTCAAACGCGACATATTGACAGAACTACTATGGCTCTAATTTCACTAGGTATGTCGCATTTGACAGCTTCTCGAGCCTGTCGCTACTTACATAGTAGTAGTAGTAGTACTAATAGTAAAGCCTACTGGAAGTCAAATGCAATTAATAATTTTCGAAATATGATTTTATTTATGAACACGAGAAAACTATATAATAATAAAACCTTGATCCGTCATATAGTACAGGGTCAAGAATGATCTCGGTTTGATAAAAAACACTATTTGGTAAAAATGGTGCTCTACATTTGAATCACAATACAAAGTTGACGGAACCGGAACTTGGAAGACCTCGATAAGCCGTACCAGTTCCGTTCTGTTATGCCTGCAACTACAACTATAACATTCATCATTATTTACTTTTTATCATAGCCGATTTTTTAAAATGTTTTATGGCCATTATGCAAATTTAAAAATCAATTTGCTATTTTTAAATGGTGCAAGTATTAGCATTGATAAAAACCATACCGGTACTTAAGTAAAAAAGATGAAATATTTATTACAAAACTAGCTGTCCGCCCGCAATTACGCTCGAGACTTTTCCTTTGGAAATAAGATATTTTCCATGTTTTCTGACCGTTTAAACCATCCCTGGACTGAAAAAAAACCAAATTAAAAATCAGCTCATTCGGCCCAGCCGTTCTCGAGTTTTAGCGAGACAAACGAACAGCAATAGATTTTTTTAACCTATGCTCCTTAGGGAAAGTTGTTCAGGTTTAGTACTACCACTGTTTCAGATAAACATTCAGTTAGATTTAAAAAAAATACGGTGTATAATTATTTATTAATTATAATATCCTTATATCCTGTTCATTCAAATCAGTCCGGTATTTGAAATAGGTTTTATTTAAAAAAGTAATGTAAAATAAATGTTACATGCTCAGAATTGCTAACTTATTGTAAAAATAACATGAATACGAAAGGTATTTATAGCCAACAATGGTAGGTACTTTACATACTATGTATAATAGGTAGTTATTTCAATTATCCCCATTGAATTGCCCCGTCATTGAAGATTTGTTTTGTATTTTTTTAAAACGTTATTCCCTGATCGTGCGTGACAACCAAAAGAGTAAAGCGTTATTAAATAACATACATATTCTGCTTACCAACCTATATTATCATTGTTTATTTATTATTATTTATAAAATGATAAAAAAAAAATTAACAGATATAGATTAACGCCATTTATTTTAATGTACCAACCTTATCGATGGGTAGCGGGATCGAAGTCTCACTTCAGTTGCGGGACGCATGCTGAGTGCCGAAAAACGGGACATGTCCCGCCATTAACGGAACATTAATATCAGAGCAAACCAGTAAAGTTTATATCGGTTCGGTTTACGACCTAGCTGCAGAGCTGCAAGCGGATTTCCAAGACCTTGAATCTATAGACGTAGTACATAGGAGATAGTAAAAGTTTTCACAACTATAGGTGACTATCGCCAAAGTAAGCGTATATTAGTATAAAATTAAACCATCTGCTGCGATGCTAATAGTAAATCAAACTAACGATATATTTTGAAAAAAATGGAGTACCTTTTCAAAATGGCGCTTTCAGTCGTTTACGTTTTACGCTTTACGAAATTAATCATTACATAGTATAAAACAAAGTCGCTTTCTCTGTCCCTATGTCCCTATGTATGCTTAAATTTTTAAAACTACACAACGTATTTTGAAGCGGTTTTTTTAATAGATAGAGTGATTCAAGTGGAAGGTTTTTATGTATAATACATGCATAATATACTTAAGGATAACCCACAATAACCATTTTCCCGTGTGGAGCCGGGGCGGGTCGCTAGTTTGATTTAAATTGCCAACAAAACTGTGCAACAAAAGGCGAATCTTCAGGCCTGCTTATTGGTTGAACGTTGTAATTGTCTAGTCTAGGTACTTGTGATTCAAGTTGTGAATGTAACATAGTGATACACGCAGGCCTTGCACTTACGTCACTTTGTTCTTTTGGAATATTTTGGCTGGTACCTGCCACTGGATATTTCCATACTATGTATTTCGATTATGACAGCCCAGTCGTAAAGTCTTGATGTTAAGCTGTAAACTTAAACCATGACCCTCGCTATTTATGACTCAATGTATATGTTAATATACCTATCAATGTGTTATTATTATTTAAATACTTATTATTACTTGGATACGAGTAGTGCAGGATCGAGATCGTTATGGAGATCTATGAGAGACTTTCGTCCTGGCGGATGTCTTTTGGCCATCGGTTCCGAGATTCAATTGTTTGTCTTTTGATTTAGACAGCATTAATGTGGTAGATTCGAGTTCAACAATAATAATTACTGGTCAATCTGAAATGCTACATATAGACCACAATATCAGTACACGAAGTATGCAACCTTGCTCTTAAACTTGGCATACATTTATAAAGTAAGATACTCAATGGACTCAATTCCGGCGCTAAAATATCAAAATTTAAGTTCTTGGTCTTTTTCATTAGTAGGGAAACGAAAAGGGACAGGTGATTGTCAACTTAAATTTAGAGACGTCAAACATCGATTTTACACGTTGTTCGCACTAATTTAGCTGGCATGTGAAACCATCCCACTTAAAATTAACCAAAACTTGACAGCTGCGCTATTATTTTAAATATCATTAACTAGCGACCCGCCCCGGCTTCGCACAGGAAAATGGTTATTGTGGGTTATCCCTATGTATATTATGCATGTATTATACATATAAACCTTCCTCTTGAATCACTCTTTCTATTAAAAAAAACCGCATCAAAATCCGCTGCGTAGTTTTTAAGATTTAAGCATACATAGGGACATAGGGATATAGGGACATAGGGACAGAGAAAGCGACTTTGTTTTATACTATGTAGTGATTCAAAATTAGATTCGTTCGTCTTTCATCTTTTTCGATTCCCATATGAATGAAAAAGACCAAAAACTTTTTAGAGATTTTAGCGGTCACGCCAGAATTGAGTGCAATACTTGCAATACAATACTGCGATACTCGAACTCAAGGCCGCCTCTTATATCCGGTAGTGCTAGTCAGTGAAGGCGAAAATCTTTTCGCACAACGACGTTCCAGCTATGGTAAAGCTAGAAATTTTATCTCACTTGACCATATACCGGGGTTTACCAGGCTTCACGAGTGACAAGACATTTTTGTCTTGTCTATTCTCTCATCCTATTAGAAGACATTTTAATTTAGCGGGTTTCTTACAGCTCTATGACAGTTAAATGTGAGATAATCTCTTGTCACAGTGCTTTAAGCTACCGGGTTTGATAGAGGGTGGGAGCGTAAAACATTTTAAAACTATGTACCTTCTACATAGTCAAGTTTTAAAGTATTTTTGTTTATGAAATAAAATCTGGTCATCTAGCTTCATCTAGCCATACCCTCGATGAGTTATCAATGGTTTGATTATGTTGACATCAAATTGCTTATTGCAATTTTTGTATTATTTTCATCATTCCTTTTATTGATTTATTTGTACAATGAACTTTTTTTAAGAACTTTGCTGAGCTTTTGAGTATTTTTTTATAAAGTGGTCCCTTAAATAATGTTTGTCAAACCTTATACCGTACATTGAACGTATCTCTCACCATTATATCTTAATTTATTTTGTCTTACTCATTACCAGGCTTAGAGAGCAGAAGCCAAAAACGTGTTCAGGCAAAGCTTAAACGCACGTAGATCATTGTTCTTAATAACTGTTTCTCCTACGTCTCTCATTCCATTCATATCTATGTGTCGCGTGCTTACATTGCATCGTTCCGTCTATTGTTTTGACAATGTTATCTGCATTGTTTTATTAACCTGCCTTTTCTTTTTATGTTTCCTTATCACTACGCGTCTACACTACACACGTTTCTTTATGTTACCTACTTTCTTTATTTGTTTTTATGGTGTATTGCTTGTATATTAAACTGTAGTATTACCAAGTCGTAAATAAGCTAACTCTCACACTGTCAATACTTTGAATTGACCTATCTTAATTACAATTGTTACTTTTTATGTGAAATTGAAAGTGGAGCTATTGTTGTGTTCTCTGCATTACGATTTCTTCTATTCTTACAGAAATGACAATCTTTATATTTATTTGTACCACAGTTGTAGGTACTTACATTGTCCACTCCACAGTTAGAGTTTTTAGAAAGAGATAGGATATTGTTATAATGTTTTTTTTTTGTAATATTTGGCGCAGACCAAAAACAAGCATACCTATTTTTTAAGCTGTCTATTCACTATGGCCTCAGTCCCCCTATGGATTTCTTTATTATTCACTCTACTTCAGCGTACGTCATAGTCGTAGTGCACTCCCCAGTGACTCATGAATCATGTCATGACCTACTAATAGTGTGATGTTGTGAGAACTAAAACAAACGAAGGTCCCTAATGTACACAGCGGCCGCGTATGTACGTGTTTGTCAGCTGGAAATTTATGTTACGACCTCGCGGTGTCACATCACATGGCACTGTGCACTGTTATCGCACCGACCAAATTAGTTCATAGGTAATCTATAGTGTATTATGCTCGGTATAAATGTAAAATGTTAGTGAGAAACTAGATATATCCGAACACGTTCCGGGTTTATCCGGTAATATGATGTTGACGAACATTATTAGCGTGACATGTTCATCAGATACGCTGTCTCTTAAATTGCATGTCATTATATTTGACAAATATGGCCGCTCTTCTGTGAAAATACATGCAAGATTCTTGGTATAAAATAATTTATAAAATGAGGAACATTTTATGTTCAAATAGACGATTTTCACATTTAATCGTGCAAAGATCAGAATTTAAAGAAGAACGTAAAAAATATTTAATTTATGAGAATTTCATTTTACAGTACATTTTGAAAAATAAATACCCTCGAATCTGTTTACGTTTCTTTGTGCAAGTTCACATATATTTAGTGAACTGGCTGTCAATTTGTAGGCTTAGAAAAGAAAGCAAATAGATAACGGTATTTTTTTCGTCATGCAATTAACTACGGGTGTTCACTCGCTCGTCGTAGCCGCAAATCTGATGGCGCATGGCGTCACGAAATCCATAACTTTAATCACCGACACTTTCGATCACTTTTTCTGTACTATGACTTGGTGTCGATTTAATATTCGAAAATATTGTTCTAAAGTACCTACGCAACTATTTTATTTATTTCCGATGTATGCCTTAAAACAAAATATGGATGAATGATGAATAGGTCATTGTAGATAAAAAGTAAGGAGGATAATAATATAGTGTGTTGTTATCTTTCATATTTTCAATAAGTTATTATCATTACCTATAAAACTTGTTTTTATACTTGAACGACTATCTTACGTCTAACCACATTATATCAAAAGTGTAATATCTAAAACGAACGAACTCCCCCATATCGGTTATTGAAACCGAGTTCGATCTCTTGGAATTGTTTTGCGTCATAGAATAGAATAGACTATACTCTCTCTCGTTCACACAGGCGCACCCTTATTAAAGCAATATATTCATGTCATGATCTCATTCATTCGTAAATTTTATCAGTAAATTCTTCTCTGTATTAACATAAATTTTCGTTAAAGTCATATGGGTTTCTCCTATCATATTTTAAATATAAATACATTTGGATCTCACACACTAGGCAGTAGTCTGAGTCCAAACTAGGCAGAGTCTGTACTATAGGTGTCAGATATCGTCTAAATATACAACATCTAAACACAAAGGCAAACAAACACAAGTGCCCACCATCACACAAATGTTTACCCTGGGCGGGATTCGAACCCGCGACCCTTTGCTTCGAAAGTAGGCACACGCATATTCTAGTTTTAAAGATGATTTATGTGTTTCTTTGTGTGTTTGCAATGAAGTGTTACTTAGTAACTTTTTTACCGACGGAGTCTTTTTCAGAAATGCTCCAAACTATGTAACGATGATAAGTTATGTCTATCCCAACTGGTTGCCATGGTAAAAAAATAACTTGAGACAACAGGTTGTGAAACCAGGAAAGGTTTTAAACCAATATTTTCTTCAATTACCGCTCTAAATATTCTTCCTAAAATGTAACCCCTTGCATACAAGCCGGTGTAGTCTATGTAAGTAGGTACCTGATGTAATCCTAACAAATCTGATTTATATTGTAAACAGAACGCAAACTCAAATTTGGCCGTTTAGCCGTTGTTGTATCTCCTTGGGCAGTCTCCCGGAATACTGTTGACGTCATAGACTATAAAATTCCGCCCACGCAGATACACCCTATTTGCCACATTTCAAACATGACTCAGTATCTACCCCTCCCATTGTACTATTATTCTGTGACCACACATCACTATCACTATCACTACATAGTATAAAACAAAGTCGCTTTCTCTGTCTCTATGTATGCTTAAATCTTTAAAACTACGCAACGGATTTTGATGCGGTTTTTTTTAATAGATAGAGTGATTCAAGAGGAAGGTTTATATGTATAATACATGCATAATGTACTTAAGGATAACCCACAATAACCATTTTCCCGTGCGGAGCCGGGGCGGGTCGCTAGTTATTTTATATACAGGCTCTGCACGGAAAGAAAATTGTACGTGAATATGTTTAATAATTTCTTTTATTTATTTATTTTATGCAGTGAGAAAATCTACGAATTAGCGGAGAAACAGAACTGGTTTACGTTAGTTTTTTTTTTACTCTTACGAGAGATATTAGGTTGTCGGCCCCGTAGCCTAGTTGTTAGTATGTCTGCCTTCGAAGCACAGGGTCATGAGTGTGATAAGCACTGGTGTTTGCCTTGTGTTTGAATATTGTATATTTATATAATAGGTATATGTATGCATGTATGTATATTAGCTGTCTGACAGGCACACAAGAAAATAATAATAATAAGACTCTGTCTAGTTTGGGGTCAGATGGCCGTGTGTGAGATGTCCACATATTTATTTATTTATTTATTATTTTAAAGGTGCCTAAAATATGTTCCAGCTATCTTTTGAAGTAATCAAAAATTATAATAAACGCATATTGTTTTATTATTCCATTAACACGATTGAATTCTATACACCAAATACATTTTACTAATTGTCTAATATTTTTTTACTGGGCCATAGTTGTAGTATTAATTTGACCTTTTGTTTATTAGATATTCGAGTGTTAGATCCATCAATTGTCGTCAATTTACTGTCAAATCATTTATTATAATGACTGTCAGTTCTATTCGTTGTGTCGGCCGCACGCACCTTCTTTATTTACCTTTTAAAAGTTTTATTTAGTTGGGTGATAATAAGATTTTTTTCTCAGGACACAAAGTTTGTACGAAACCTTTCGATTCATATATAATAACTATTAAAGCTTATATATAACAGACCAATAACTGAAATGAATGGGATGGTTTGCCATAATCCCTATATTTGACAGGCGGGTTCCTCTACGCGCCATACGCCCATACTAGTCCGGTCAATTTACACATTCGAAGTTACATAAATTCCCATCAAGCTGAAAATCGGTACGATTGTTTAAAATATGATTAAAAGTAAAATTTGAAAGTTCCCCATGTTTCCCCTGTATGGAAAATTTTTTATTCAAGGTCAAAGGTCAAAAAAATGTTTTTTTCGTGATTTTCAGCAAAACGGTAAGTTTGATCATAAAACACTTCAGGCAAAGATTGTAGATCATAAAATTATCTACAAAAGTATACCAATATTTTTTTCCTACGAGGCACTGTTTTTGAGATATAACGATTCAAAAAGTTGTAAAAGTTGAAATGGTCATGATAGTAGACTATTTAGTGCAAAGAACTATTGAAATTGGACAAGTTAATGAAACTTGGCATGGTTGTAGAATAGGTAGTCTTGAGTAGAAATCCACCGGAACCCATGACTCGTACCCCCTCTGAAGCCGGGGGGAGGGGGATGAAGTTGGGTTTTGCCGCCCTTCTTGTTGACCCTTATATCTCTAAAACCGTATGTACTATGACAAGTTTGGTATCATTTTCGGATAACTCGTTAACGTAGAGTTCATTTTTGAAATTATAAAATAGGGTTGCCCTTGCCATACAAAAAAACTAAATTTTAAGAAAAAAATCTCAAATCACGAATGATTTTTTCCACATAAACGTCGTTTACTTTTCCCATGGGAATGGTATCGATACAAAAATAATATGGTCGGGTAGCAACATTCACGGGCTTTACAAATATATGACTTTTATGGCACTTACTTGATAAAAAATGGGATAAAATAAATAAAATTGCGTGTGCGGCAGACAAAGGTATATACATGGAATTGAGATATAACTAAGTACCGTACACATTTCTAATTTACAACTGCACCACCAGTATAGGATAGGTACTAGATAATGATTTACAATCTAGTTTTTATTTATACTCTTAGTTCTTGGAATTGTAATTTAATTTATTCCGTTCGTGAAGTGGAAGTGGGTGATTCTCTCGGGAACTTGTGTAGTTGCCTGCTAATGGATTTTCCTCATTCCAACGCTAACAACCTACTCGTTTGTTACATTATATGGAAAAAGGCTCATTAGTACTTGAAGATGGTGCCATTTTCCGTGTGATAATTCCTGATGTTCTTGAATATTTTCCTCCGTTTATGACACACAAGCTTTTCGCCGCAGCTCCGCCCGCGTTAAAAGGTAGCCTACATGTTACTCAGGGTGAATGTAGCTTTGTAATGGTGAAAGAATTTTTGAAATCAGTTCAGTAGTTTTTGAGTTTATAAAGACACACACACACATACACACATACACACACACACACACACACACACACACACACACACACACACAAACACACACACACACACCACACCACACCACACAAAAATATAAATCTTTCCTCTTTTTAATATTAGTATGATTTATTAGGCTGTGACACACTCGGGATATTTGCTGAAGAACTTTTGTACCTTCGCGTTGTTATCGATCGACTTTTGATTAGGGATAAGGTTTTCATAGCGGGTTAATACAATAATAATATGTTGGTTGATCCAGTGCTTGATCTATCTACTTGCCAAATTTTATCAAATACTGTCGGGTCGTTTTGGTGATGGATGAGAGATAAACAAGTATCTAAACTTTCACATTCATAATATAACCGGTATTTTAATTTGGAGTGCTTTTTTCTTCTTTGTATGGGTTGTAAGGTCATCGACTGACCTCATTGGCCCTGGTGAGTTCCTTTGTCAGCCCCCGTAGCATGAAGTACTGTGACGATAGTTTGTCGCGCATTTAACTGTCAAACTAGTGTGAGAAAGCAGCCATGTTGAAATTTCCTCCAATAGGATAAACGTGACAAAACTATGTCTTGCTTGTCACGTATGAAACCTCATGCTAGCCTGACAAGTTACATACATTTAGCTGTAGGATTAGTGGCTATAAACGTACTTTACAACTCCTTCTAGTTACTAACCGGAGATTCATACAATAATGTTAATCAAAACAGTCATCTTAGTTTGATCATCAATAATCTTCATACTTACATAACAAATGAATATTATACGATACCATAGACGCTTTGACAAAAGCAACAGCTGCAAAAAATCTATGTGCTCAATCATCTCAATCTCAACACCCATTTGTCAAAATAGCTTACGTCACAGTCAAAACAAAAAGTTGAACTTAGACCTGTTGGCACACAGGCTCTTGTAATATAGAACAGCTCAAAGCTCGAGGCCCTTGACTAATATGTTTTTACTAGTTGTTCGACATCCAATACGGCACGGTTGCTTCTTAATATAATAAAATAAAATAAGTAACATACTTCGCGGTCATAATTTTGCATGTCACCAAAATAGTTTAAATGCAGTCTATAAATGAATATAATAATACTGAATGTGAATATAAATTAATATGAATATAATAATACCTACATATGGGTATGTAGTGTTTCTTTCTCTCCTAACCATGTATCATATATTCAAACAGAATTTTTTATTTCTAAGAAATAAATGAACATATCGTCTAATCCTTTGATATAGAAACAAAACGACATAGTTGTGTTTTTAAGATGAGACTTTATAATTCCTGTCGGTCATCTCATCAGAATATATTCCTTTCGAATTCATATTTTTGTCTTCAGCATCTTTTACGATCAACAGCTTCTCTGACATCAAGCAACCTCAATAGAGGCTAACAAACACTGATTTATTTGTTAAGTCTCATGGCCAAGTCATAGTACTCAAGCAGTAATGAACCACAAATGTTGTCACTGTTGCCAGAGTTTGTTTGTATAATGGCAATAGCACAACGTAGTGGAGCCGAAGTGATCGTTAAAAACCCATTAAATCCGTATAGGCGATGACTCGATGATTGACGTCGCTCGACATTTTACACGTAAAAGTGGACTTGCCAGATACCAAAATAGTGAAGTTGGACGTTTTTAAAATAACACCCCTTTTTTCTATTGCACAGTCTATTATTTTCATCTGTGTCATTGCAGTAGTTGACTTTTCTGCGTAGCACTTCTCTTGAAAAGTATTTATTCAATCTCTGTGATCTACTGTTTTATTATTATTTCATGTTGAATATTGAATAAGTACATTATTGACAGTTACCAGTGTGCAGTTTCCTATTCTTTAACTATTTGCTATGTAAGAAGTAGCATAAATGAGGAGCAGGCGAACAAAACCAGACCTGTTCAAAATAAAAAAATTAAATAAAAAAAGTCTAATAAGTTTTTTTTTTTGTTAAAAAATACTAAAAACATGTTTGTACATTTAAAAGGATTGCATGTACCGAAAAAAGAGGTCTTTAGTAGGCCAGATTTGTCCGTTTCTATTTTTTACCCCTCCTGTAAAAAACATTGTATCGGACAAGTCCGCATTTGTTCGCCAGCTCCTCAACTGTTCATTCAAATCGGATTCTTTGTGCCAAATTACGTTCAAAAATATATTGTGTAACTGATGCATAGTTGAGTCACGAACTAATTATCGCACGGCACATTATTTACTTGTTAATAGTTTCAAAAAAAGTACGTAATATAAATTCTCGCTCCTGGCAACTCTTTAAACAATTTTAATCTACGAAGAGTACGGTGTAATTAGCGGTTGTAGTGGTAAGATAGTTAGAGCTCACTAGTTTTACTCTTTATTTTATTATGTATCTAATTTGATAGATCACGGGGTGTGCTAACTTAGAATATCGTTACGTGAAGTGACGTCAACATTTTACCTGTAGCACCTTAGCTGTCGTGTAGGCGATTTACACGTGGCGAAAACAACCCCTACCTACGCATATTCCTACGATCTTCTCGTCATCTGAGATAATGGCGACAGTCGACTGAAATTAAAGGAAAATTTGATGAATACTTGATGAAGGCTTTAATGAGTGTCCATTAATCGGTACCTATTCCTATTATTATACAAAAGGCAAAAATAATAAGGTAAATTACCTGCTTTTTTTTCTTTTTGGCTTTTGTGCCTCAGCTTCACTTGCGGATTGCCCCGGTGCAAAAATGTGGTCACAAAATAATCTCATCTCGATGAATATTTTTGTAGTATATTTTACTTGTAGATAATGAAATGTCAATTCGCTCCACAGTTTTTTGGCCGACTGGTAATTAAGACTGGTTCTATTGGCCTTAATGAAATGCCAGGGCGATGTAACGCGGCAGTATTTGTAAACCGACCTTCTTTCTATTTGTAAACCGAGAGTCTATCAACAGATATTGCGATTTTTATTAACTTTTTTGCTGTTTATTATTTTTTTGTACGAATTTTATTTTTGCTTTGTATTTTTATTGAAATGACTTTCAAAATTAATTGTGTTGTATTTAATTTTAAGTTTTTGAATATTTGACTCTTGAGCCACCTAATTCCTCCATTACCTATGGCTCATGGAACTATTCCTTCTTATGATTTTCGAATTCACATCATTAAAATTATACCAACTTATTTTCTTCTATGAATCGTATGATCGATGATTAATGTAATAAATGTCCGGAATAAAATTAAGTATATCTACCACGCAACTGACGAGCGATAAAACAACACGCATTGAACCGTACCGTACCGTTTTGAAACCATGACCGTATTAAGAAAAAAATAGTTTTTTCTTTAATTTACCTATGCTTGAGTCGAAAAAATACGACGGATCAAGCTTCACCGGACTTGAAAAAAAAAAACCGGCCAAGTGCGAGTCGGACTCGCGCACCGAGGGTTCCGTACAAACCTGCAAGGTTTACAAAGTTCGTTCATTACGACAATCGAGTCATAACTATGGTAATCTTATTGCAAAATGAAATTCATAACATTACAATGGGGAAAGATGGAGGAGCATAAATTTAAGACAAAGATCTCTTTATCGTTTAAGTAATCCTTTATTTTATATTAACACATATCATTTATCTATAATATAACTGAAACACTTATACTAGCCTTGCAGCAGACTTGCGAAAGTTCTTTTATTAAAGTTATTTATTTACTAAGTCTTTGCCGTTTGAAAAATGTTGCCCTCCCCATACATAGTATAATAACTCGCGGTCATTGCTGTAACTACAATTATGTTTACAATCACAATTTTTTTGGTGGTATAACTACTTAAAATTTTAAGCTTTTCGGAATTTTTCTGTTACCTGTGCTGTAAGCTATTGTTTCTTACCAAATTTCGAGATTCTATGTCAACGGGAAGTGGTCTTTAGGTTTTAATTCCCTTGCGTGTAGTTGCGAGTTTCAAAATATGCGGTATCAATGGTTGTACAGTAAACAGCAGATGCGGCTGGACTTATTGACCTTGAAATGTTTTAAAGTTGAACGGAGCAAATGCGTAAAAGAGATAGTAATAGTTCTTTTTGTATTACTTTCAATCTTCTTTGCTGCAACGACAAGACAGGGTGTCCGCGGGGGGCGACAAGGTGCAAGGGAGAGCGCGTCCCCCTCAGCCCGCGCGGGGTTACTACGCGCTACCGTAGCTAACGTCGGAGCTAATGTTTTATGAATGAATCTTTCAAAGGAATATTTTATAAAATTGTAATAATGAATTTAGAAAAGATGTGCGCGTTCGGTGTCGTCGAATGGCTGCTCGCACTTCGATTGTTCTTTTTTCTTTGCCAAGGTCATGTCAGGGCGATGCGATGGTTTGTTTGTATAATATTATGAACTTTTTGCGTAGGGGAAATGCACTAATTTCCACGCGAAATAATATGTGATAAACGCAGCCTATATTAAAGTTTTTATTTTAACATTGATTTTATTCAGAGTTTAGGTTTTAGACTAGGAAAAAAGGCAAAATTTTGATTGTCAGAAGCTATGGGTGCTTTTTGCCCAGCTCTAATATATATTATATCTCACCACCACACACGGTAGCTGTATTGAAATATATATTTTCACCCTTACTACGTTGACTTACGGAATACCTATAATATGTCGAGATTTATATTAATATGCGGTGTTATTAACGGTCGCTTGCTGTGACGTCACCAAAATATGTCGACCGATAATAGCAAGGCATATTAATATAGATCTCGACATATTTAAAGCCGCGATTAGACTACACAATTTGTAGGATACTTTTTCAGTTAGGTTCCTTAGTAAGGACAAGTGTAATTGCAGTTAGTGTCCTAATTATCGGAGCCTTACTGCAATTACACTTGTCCTTACTAAGGAACCTAACTGAAAAAGTGTCCTACAAATTGTGTAGTCTGATCGCGGCTATAGGTATTCCGTAACTCAACGCAGTAAGGGTGAAAATAAATACAGCTACCGTGTGTGGTGGCGAGATATATTAGAGAGCTGGGCATACCTATATATTAATATGAATATAGCTGCGTGTGAATTGCGCTCTCTAAATTCTAGCCTATCTCGTGTTGTCTAATTTCGTATCAATATAAAAAATTACATTATTTTATAAATTTCAGTTAATTTCAATGCGAAGTCAATACCTATAAGTATATTTTTTGTTAAAGTCTTTACATAATTCCTAAAATCCTAAATATACTTTCCTATTAGTAATTACGTTTGCCTCATGAGAAGCCACAAGCAATAAATAGAAAAAAATATTTAGAAAAGACTGTTTTTGATGGGTTATATTATTATGTGATGAGAGGAGTACGAAATAATACCACGAAATTACCAGAATTAAATATATATTTGGTAAAATGTTACATAGAATCAACAATATTTATTTATCACTTAGAGAAAAGAAAATTTTACTTATTACAGCCATCAGATGATTGTAAAAAAAGAACATTGATGGAGAAACAACAACGCCAAACTACAGATTAAATTCAGAATATAAATTCAACATTTGAACAATATTAATAATGATTAATTTGCTTCAAACATGGTATTCAAACAGGTCTTAGAAATTATCAATAAAAAGCACAATCATGTCAATAAATACAATTAATAATTTTTAATAACATTAGGTAAGTAAAACATCAACATTTGAATTAATAACAAACGAAATAATGTTACAAATTCTAGAGATCTGCATATATCTTTGACACAAATATCAGCGTTAGTTTTTGATTCGAAACAACAACCTTGAAGTTAAAAGAATATGGTAAAAAAATACCTAACTAAATTGACTTATCTACAATCAAAAATAAGTAATTGCTGCATATTTTAAATAGAAAATAATTACAATTAATTTAAAATAAAATCAACCATCATTCTGAATTAATATAAACAAACAAAATAATGTTATAAGTTCTCTAGATTGCATCTGTCTTAGACACAGAAATCAGTTTGATTTTGATTAGAAACAACAACTTTAAAGTTAAAAGAATATGGTAAAAGAATAACTAAATAGTTCTATAAATCAACAATTAAAATTATGTAATTGCAGCATATTTTAATTTCGAAAATAATTACAATTATAAATTTAAAACAACATCAACCAACATTGTGAATTCATAAACAACCAAAATAATGTTATAAATTATCTAGATCTGCATTTGTCTTAGACACAGAAATCAGAGTTAGTTTTTGATTAGAAACAACATGCTTGATGTTCAAAGAATATGATAAAATAATAACTAAATTGACTAATCAACAATTAAAAATAAGTAATTGCTGCATATTTCAATTGGAAAATAATTACAATTATTAATTTAAAATAACATGAACATTCTGAATTACTAGAAGAATAAAATAAATGTTATTAATTCTCTAGGATCTGCATTTGTCTTAAACACAGAAATCAGAGTTAGTTTTTGATTAGAAACAATAACCTTGATTAATCGTTACATTAATAGATGTGAAACATTTAAGGCCATAGGAAGATTGTAAAATAAAGTGAATAATGATGAAGAAACAACATTTTAAATTTAAAAGCATTTGGTAAAGAAATAAACAATTGACTGTCAACAATTTAAAATAAATAATAGCTGCATATTTCTATTTCAAAAACAATCACAATTATTAATTTTAAATAACAGTAGGAAAGTAAATAATCAACATTTGAATTAATAACAAACGAAATAATGTTAAAAATGTAACTAAATAGACTAATCAACAATCAAGAATAAGTAATTGCTACATATTTTAATATTTATTGAAAAATAATTACAATTATTAATTTAAAATAACATCTACCAACATTATGAATTAGAGAGAGAAATAAAATGGTAAATGTTATAAATTCTCTAGATCCGCATTGAGGGTTAGTTTTTGCTTAGGAATTACAACCCTGATTAATCGTTACTTTTATAGACGAGAAGCATTTTAGGCCAACGGATGATTGTAAAATAAAGTAGATAATGATGGGGAAACAACAACGCCAAACAACAGATTAAAATACTAAGAAAAGGAATTGGGTAAAAGAAAACAATTTATTAATCAAAAAATAAAAATTAACAGAATAACCTGCATTATTTCAATATGAACAATAGTAAAGATTATAAATTTTATGAAAGTAAAATATTAATAAACAAACGAAAAAAAGTTCTAAATTCTCTAGATATTGTCTTGATTGTGTGAACATTTTAAAATATCGTGGTGTTGAAGTGTATTTTTTTTTCAAGCAATAATCAATTTCAAAAAATATGACAACATTGCGGGAAAGAAGGAGAAGTTAAGTGATCTGGACGTTGAGGGAAGTGGGCGTTCGCGGAATTGGACGTTCTTGGAAATGAAAACATGGTTGGGGGATAATAGAGTTGCGGTCATATGACGTGAGAACAGTTAGGTATCATAATATCACATTACTTAAATACCTATAATACAATATATAAAACAATAACATAATTATATAAAACATACTTGAATAATATAACATTATGTCAACAAAGTGCCATGTCAAAAATACGACATTATATATATATATATATATATATTTAACAATAAAATAAATAAAATATACTGATATAATATACATACATATATTATACCTAATATACCAACCCACCATGACCATAACCAAAAACACCAATGCTCAAAAATACGCAATAAGTGGCTAGGATGAGAGATCAGAGATATGACTGTAATATAACCGATATGAGCACTAAACCAGATGTATACATCTACTAATATTTTGTGGGTCCGCCACTAGCATCTAAAACCGCATCCAGTCTAGTCCTCATACCGGTTACCATGTGCCAGCACATATCTTTGCCTCTCATTGCTTCCCAGGTAGCATGTGCTTCGTGCCTCAAGTTTTCGTTATTGCGTATTTCTGAGCTATCCTAATTGAGAACCATCTGTCCCCAGAGGTTCTCAATTGGGTTCAGGTCGGGGCTTCTAGCAGGCCACGGTAGGCAAATTACATCATCCTGAGAGGCCAACCACTGCTGGACAACTCCACAGGTATGAACTCTGGAGTTGTCTTGGCAGAGGTATATAGGCCCCTCAGGATAACACACTCTAACAGTTGGGATCAAACTATCCCTTAAAATTTCTAAATATTGTGCCCCCGTCATACGACCGCTAACTTCTATTAGTTCCCCGGGACCCATCGAACTCATCCACCCCCAAAATCCCAGACTAATGCGCCCACTGGCCCTGTTGGCCAAAACGTTCGATTCTGCGTAGCGTTCCCCATCATTACGCCACAATATTTTGCGACCATCCTTATCCGACCTAAAAGACTTCTCATCCACAAAAATAACGATTTTATTCTCCCAGTCAAAATTGTAATGCTCTAGGCAAAAACTAACCCTCGCTTCTTTATTTGCTTGTGTGAGAGGTATTTTTCTTGCGGGTCTTCGACATTTTTTCCCTCCTTCCTTTAGTCGGCGTCGAACGGTATCTTGAGATATCTAGAACAAAAAAAATTGTTACCACTCAAAAGAAAAACGCAAACACCCATTAATTAATAAAATAACGCCTCCAAAATATAGCTTTTGAAAAGTTACTTTACCCACAACACACACACGATAGCTAATTGAAGCTAACTGTAGTGTGGTGTTCTGATCAAGTGTACTGTTAGTGTACTGCATTAGTATAGTTACAGTTTTATCTAAGTTAATGAAGAGTAGGTCCGCACAAACGTAACGGAGTGTTGAGGAACAACTAGAGCTGCCCCGTAAGTGTAGGCGCAAAAGCGATGAAGCTCCACTCAAGGTGGATGCTGTAAGTGTATCTGTCTGTGGAGGCGATTGCCTCAGATGTAGTGTGGTGTTCTGATCAAGTGTACTGTTAGTGTACTGCATTAGTATAGTTATAGTTTTCTCTAAGTTAATGAAGAGTAGGTCCGCACAAACGTAACGGAGTGTTAAGAAACAGCTAGAGCTGCCCCGTAAGTGTAGGCGCAAAAGCGATGAAGCTCCACTCAAGGTGGATGCTGTAAGTGTATCTGTCTGTGGAGGCGATTGCCTCAGATGTAGTGTGGTGTTCTGATCAAGTGTACTGTTAGTGTACTGCATTAGTATAGTTATAGTTTTCTCTAAGTTAATGAAGAGTAGGTCCGCACAAACGTAACGGAGTGTTAAGAAACAGCTAGAGCTGCCCCGTAAGTGTAGGCGCAAAAGCGATGAAGCTCCACTCAAGGTGGATGCTGTAAGTGTATCTGTCTGTGGAGGCGATTGCCTCAGATGTAGTGTGGTGTTCTGATCAAGTGTACTGTTAGTGTACTGCATTAGTATAGTTATAGTTTTCTCTAAGTTAATGAAGAGTAGGTCCGCACGATTTTCGTAAATAACTTTGGTAAATGTTTTCCATAACATTGTTATGATAAAAATCAACAAGCGAAATAAGAAGTGGTCTCTGCCTACCCCTCCAGGAAAGAGGCGTGACTGTATGTGTATATATGATAAAATCAACAAATGATCAAGTCAAACTAGGTAGCTAAAAAGTTACAAAAGGTAAAACTTAGAATAACTTGCCATATTCTATAAAAAAAAAAAATATTAACTAATAAGAGACAAAGTCACCTAGTCCAATAGAAAACAAACTGTTTTGTTATTTATTTCATGTTTTGCTACCCGAGTCACAAAGTTTATAATGGGTTAAAAAACACCTATCTGAATTTTATTAATAAACCCTGTATTTATAATTAAATTACACAATTTCACGTAGATAGGTAGAAACAAACAACTAAAACAAAATGATTATAATAATACCTACGTGCTAAATTCTTATTAAATTAAATTTAACTTGAATTCTTTAATTTGATTTTCAGTTCTTTCAGTGGTGTCAAATGAAGCATGATTCAAAAGTTTTTAAAATAAGTATATCGAACATAGACTTTATGAGACAGCCCCGTATAGTGTAATTATAATTACATATTAATTAAGTTGTCTACATTTTAGAATGTGTTCGTCACAGCAGAACGAATAAATGAGTTTTCTTTCTTTCTTTATCAACTGCTGTCACCCATAATGTAGAAGCTCTGTTTATACATATTTATTGTTATTTACTTTAGTTAAAATAAGAACATGTGTATTTTTGGAATCTTTTCTTTGCTTTACAAAGCACGTAGGCAAACACTGACACTTAAAGATTTGACCAGCCGATAAATCCTATATTATAAACGCAGAAGTTTGTGAGTATGGATGGATCTATGTTTGTTATTCTTTCACGCAAAAACTACTGAATGGATTTTAATAAAACTTTACAGTTATCTTGCTTTTATACATCAGAACAACACATAGGCTACTTTTTACGGCGGGAAAATACGTCATTCCTACGGGAAAAACGGATAAGGCGTGCGGAAAGCTAGTTAGGTATTTATAAAACTGCTTATTTATTACTCTTACCTATAGGTATGCATTCTAAATCACAAAATTATGTTTCGGGATAGTAAGTCAATCAACAACAACAGTTATCCATAGTTCCCGACACTGTGACAGTTTGATTAATTCAAAAACTACTCACATGGTAAGCTGTGGCTGTGGTGCTTGTGTTTAAAAACGGGTCAGCAGAATGGGCAGCAACCATGGCAGCGTCTTGCTGCGCCGTTGTTGCGCGTTGATAGCGCCGCCGATTGTAGGGCTCCAAGCTACCGGATTCCTCCCACCTACGTATCCATAGATAGACCGTGGTGCGCTGCAAATACAAATTTTGGTTAAGCCCCCACGTAGCTATAGGTCAGAGAGTCAACATATTATATTTATTTTAATATACCGAATAACAGTCCACTACTGGACTAAAGCCTCTACCTAGAATAAGAGCTGTTCCTATAAATGCCGCGCTGGCGGATTGAGTTTTTATTGATATGCACGGTCCAGCAAGAGTAGGTATACCTAGATAAACACTACAATCCAACCAGCTAAACATCTAACAATGGAATTAATGCTTGTGATTTTTTCTTTCTTTAATATAAATAATAATAATCTTATCGAGTAGGCCGGACGGATGCATAAACTTAACCTACAAACTTTATGGTCCGGAAGAAAAGTAAATAGTGCCACTTTATGAAGCAAGACAGCTGCCAAAATAAAAAAAACATCATAGTGTCAAAAGACTATGTCTTCACATGATGGTCTATCTATCTATACATGCAGGAAAACATAAAACTGTCAAGGTCAAATATCGCTTCTTAGCGAGACTTGATTATAACGTCGTAATTAAATGCTATTTTGAAAACACAGTTTTACCTATTTTTCTTTTTGGACAAGCAGCATACGGGTCAGAGAGTCAACTACTAAAATGGAGAAAATATGATGGAAATATATTGGTTAGAGTCAACTTCAGTAATTAAATGAACTTTCAATGTCCCTGTTGGACACAGGATATTGAAATGCAAGACAAGACTACATCTAGACCACTGATTAATAATAAATGAAATATATAAAGATCATTTATTTACTAAAACCCACAAAAGATACCTACGTGTGAAGTTGACTATATAACCTTTTTTTTTCTTCTAATATCGTGAGGAATGGTGCAATAAAAAAGTGAACTTAGCTGTTGATGTTAAAAGTAAAAAAGAAAATATAAGTAATTATTACTTACTTTTATTCCCATTTGCCGGGCGATTTCACTAATTTTCAGGCCGCTTTGTTTAAGTGCAATTATGCGTTGGCGGTCTACGTTATTTAACGTAGGCGCCATTTTTACACTTTATTTTTCTGGATAAAAAACTGCGCGCATGCACGCGTGCACCATGCGAGTTTGTTTGTAAACACTGAGAGGTAAACAACCGAATCGTGGCCGGCTCGGGGGATGAATGAATGACGACAACACTCGGCGCGCGCGCCGAACGCGACCCGAGTCGCCCCGAGCCACAGGGCAAGGGGGCGTGGCTTATGCTTCGACAAAACTTCACGTGACTGCGCTATTGGTCTGCATAGACGATAAGTTCGAAAAAAATACCGATTGGTCATAATTTCGTAAATTTATCATTTCTGCCAATCACCCTTGTGTGCGAGTGTTGTAATATTTAGATTCTATCGTAGTTATACGTATGTATGGTGTCCAGCCGCATCTGCTGCTTACTGTACTTTTGCGTTTTGCGTTTTTGCGTTGACTTAGAATTTTTTTTTTTTTTCACGGGTTAAAGGCAATTAGATCTAAGTATTTGATATGAATTTCAACTTGATAGCTCTACGCGTTCATGAGGAAAAAAGTAATAAGTTTATATTTATTAAAAAAGATGGAGGAGCATAAATTTAAGACAAAGATCTCTTTATCGTTTAAGTAACTAAGTACTAAGTAAGTATTTCAACTTGATAGCTCTACGCGTTCATGAGGAAAAAAGTAATAAGTTTATATTTATTAAAAAATATATATTTTGTAATGTAACTAAAAATTTAAGGTTTTCGGAATTTTCCCTTTATGTGTGCTATAAAACGTTGCTTCATGCCAAATTTCAAGATTCTAGGTCGACTGGAAGTACCCTTTAGGTTTTGATTCCCTTGCGAGTACTTGCGAGTTTCAAAATATGCAGCTTAAATTGCTGTTTCTTTTGATTGCGTTGACATAGAAGTTTGATTTTGTTACAGCTTAAAGGTATTATAAACCTGAGTATTTGGTATGAATTTCAATTTAATACCTCTACGCGTTTATGAGGAAATGGGTAGTAAGGTTAAAATTTGTAAAAAAAAATATATTATGTGATGTAACTAAAAATTTATGGTTTTCGTAATTTTTCCTTTATCTATGCTATAAGACGTTGCTTCGTACCAAATTTCAAGATTCTGAGTTCACGGGAAGCACCCTGTAGGTTTTGATTCCCTTGCAAGTGTCGAAAATTTGCGGCATAAACGGCTGTATCTTTTGATTGCGTTGGCTTAGAAGTTTGATTTTTTCACAGCTTCAAGGGACAGTAGACCTGAGTAATTGATATAAATTTCAGCTTCATACCTCCACGCGTTCCTGAGAAAAAGGGTCTTGACAGACGGACGGACAGACGGACAACAAAGTGATCCTATAAGGGTTCCGTTTTTTCCTTTTGAGGTACGGAACCCTAAAAATAGTCGTCTGACAGAATATACCAAAAACAAGGTCGCTCACTCGGGACTCTCTGCACATTCATACGCGTTTTGTCTTAAAGTTATATTAATATGATTAAAACAAAATATAAAACTGCACATCGTTGAAAAGCGAAACACGTGTACCAAGTTTATTCCTCTTATTTTAATTTGCCCTTGAATAATATGTTGATAAGACTTGCTTACTCGTACGACGCATTGGTAGCATTTCTGAATTTTAGTGTAAAATATTTTTTAAATAATAATATTCTTTTTTTATTTTAAAAAACAATTCCGTAAACCACGACGTACCCTTTAGGCGTTAGGTGTGACATACCTAGCATCAAAGCCCTATTCATTATACCTTACTTCGAGGCTTCCGTTTGTTACTTCAAAAATATATAGCGTAAACCAAGGTAAAATACTTGCTACCATCAGTAACTGGCCACTATGTAGTTTAATAAAGTGGACAGTTACTGATACTGGCCATTAATACCTTGGTTTACCCTATATTTTACATCATTAGTCTTTACTTTCATGTCTTTGACATGACGATAGTCATTTATTTTCATAGTTTTTTTATGGATATTATTATTATCGTTTGCGCGTATGAAACGTAACTTCTGACGCTTTTAACATTATAGCTGGCACGATGCGATGGACGTTGACAATACAAGACTGTCATTACAAAAATTGTCCTATTTCATTTTCAAAATGAACATAATTAAACTCAAACAGCCAGTGTCCACATTATGCAAATTATACCTCATTCACCTGACGACATGGTTTGGCCAATACAAAAATGCCTGTACATTAAATAAATACATAGTTTTCTTCCATCCACTCATTTTCCTGTATGATGTTTTTTTATCTTTTACGCAAATTTTATTTTATATTGTTATACTTGCGATGTGACTTTTTTAGATAAAATGGCATGTTGGTTTTCAGCAATACTTGTATTATAGTCATGTTATATTGCAAATTGACTTTTTCACATTATTCCTGTATTGTGTAGTATTTAAAATTATGATTATAAAAAATCTTTACATGATCCTATCTGTATAATATATACCACAGTGTGACTGATTGTGGTTCATGATAGAAATACAAATCTTATTAAATTCCAGGCAGCTATTGCTATGCTCCATACACGCCCTCCACAAATCCATCCATACATTCTGCCATACTGCCACTCGCCAAGACAAATAGCTTGATTCACTTAAACGAGAATAGTCGTGATTCTATTTGAAAGTACCACCATAGAGTTTGAAAACGACTATCCGAGATATTATCTGAAATTCCGTATTGAATAAAATCTAACTTTAATTCAAATCACCAAAAAATGGTTTCGATCAACGATAATAATCTGGTTGTTTTCTAAACCGTCGTCTTCATCCAAAAAATCTCAAAGTAAAAATAATAGTAGATGAACTACGATTTATGGTATTGTGCCTCTAAATCATAAATTAAACTGAATAAATTGAGTTGCTTATTCAACTTCAGTCATCTGCAGTTGTCTAAATTTTAGATTCTAAAACAATTTTTTAACACTAATTTATGATTTTACTTCACAAAGTAACTTAATAAACAAAACTCATCTGATACTTGAAAATGTTTTAATTCAGCCTGCCAGTATCTCATTCTTAATCATATTTTTTTGTTGCTTTTGAATTTAGCCCGAGTAGACTAGGCAAAAAGGTGTTTCTTTTTAGCACTAAAATTAGCTGCCTTGATCCAAGGCCAGTACAATCTCTCGATGACAGGGAAAACGTATTCGTCCAACTGCCTACGGGTGTTTATTATGTGAATATATTCCGACCCAGAAATTACACATCTGTATTTTCCTCTACTGCATGATTATTTTTAGCTTAACCCAGGTTTTCCGTAACCAATTTAGATTTAAACTTATTCAGATAGAGTTACTGGATATGTTTTATTAAAGCCTAGCTTTCCGCCGCGGCGCGGCTCCGCCCGCGTTAACAGTTGTTCCCGTGGGAATGAGGCATTTTCCCGAGGTAAAAGGTAGCCTATATTACTCAGGGTGAATGTAGCTTTCTAATGGTGAAAGAATTTTTGTAATCACTTCAGTAGTTTTTCAGTTTATTCATTACAGACAATACACACACACACAAAAATACAAATTTTTCCTCTTTCTAATATTAGTAATAAGAAGAAATAATTAGTAATATAATATTAGTATGACTGAAACAAATGTCTTTATTATATATTTCTGTGGCACATTTAGGTAACAGATCTGTGGATGAAAATATATCTCATACTTGAAACCTAGAATAATTCGTCGGACTTAATAAAAATAGATCTCTGTAAGGCGTTGAAGAAGAATACAGCCATATTTAAATGATAGCTTTCTGCATCGTATTTCGAGACGGAGATATCAAAATAACTATCAATACCTCAACCTCAAACTTCAATAGTTATCAGTTGACTCATTGAGGTTACCCACTGTGATAAGGGTATTTTAAAGTCGGTTCAAGATTACGTAGAAACAGACTCATGATGATTTATCGTAATATCCAACCAGATACAACGAAGCGTAATGCTATTAACCTTATCAGTTTTTTATATGTTACTGATATAGTAATGTAGAGATGCAGTATTGAATTTCCATTGCGTTAGTATGTTTATGCTCAGCTAAGTATAAGCACAAGAAAACTAATTGATACTAATGGAAAGTGATGCTGTACATTAGTGATCTATTAAAAACGTAATTGTTTAAAATATGTAGTTGGTAGAAAACAATTAACAGAAGCCGAAAAACGAGTTAATATGTGTTATTGCTTTCAATGCTTTTTAATCACTATACTCAAAATATAATTGTCATAATAGGAAGAATGTGGTGCTACTAGCAGTGCTATATGTAAGGCAAGGGTGTGTTTCCGGAAAGATGTCTTCATTACTAGACAGACGACTGGTTTACTAACCCGAAGAAAGTGGCAAAATCGCGTTCAGTTTTAACACAATCTCTTGAATGAACTGGTTGACTGCCTGGCCTTCACATTGCCTCCGTGGCCAAGATCCGTGATGTAACGACCCGGCGACCCACTTTCGGTCGCTTTCGGCTCGGTTCGGGCACTATCGCTTGGTTTCTGTTTATCTTCGGTGAAAGTGACCCGCGGCAGCGCACGCGCCTCTAGAGGTCGGTTAAGCTAGGTGTTGGACCGTCTGCCAAGGTTACACATACTTCATTGAGAAATCTTTGTATTGTGGGAATCTTTGGACCTTGTGTTGTGCACTGGCGACGAAAATAATAATTATTTTTATATTTTTAAAAAAGTGTGCTTCCCAGCCCAGTTATTGATATAATAATAATATAATAAAGAATAATATTAACATAATAAAGATTTGAAATGTGTGACTAGGGCTATATTTATTTGTTGATTTATCTCTTAAAGTCCACCTGCTTTGATAAAAACATCGCTTTGAACCAATGCTCAATTTTTGAATCAAATTATCCAAAATGTTATCTGTTCCGAGTCTTCTAGACTAGGTAAATAATTGAGTGTGATCAAGAAACATTAATACCTACCTAAGCAAGACCCAGCGAAAGGAACTTTTAAATAAATTTTAATATTAACGAAGGCCTTTTAAACAATTATTAAGTAATAGATACAAACGTAAAATTCTTAGCAAACATTCTCTTGCGGCAACAACAGTAAAATAAAATTTTCAAACGATGACACGTAAATTGCTGTAATATTTGAAAACCTTGCTGTTATCAAATACGTACATGTGCAAATACTAGACGGACCCATTCGTATCAATAAATTGCTTTATGCTACTTTTGCAAAAGGTGGAATCGGGTTTTTTGACCGCTTACATAATTCGAACTTATTATAAGTCCATAATTAAATCCGAGTAAAATTGAAATAACTTTGTTATCGCGACACGAGTATCTTGACCTATTATGACATATTTAAGGCTTATTTGGATATGGTTTTTTAGAAACGTATAATAATTTAATTAAATTAAAGAAATAGCACACTTCTTATTATTTATATTATCCTACGCTATTCTATCCTACCTTTGTAACTTTTTATTCAATCTTCGATCATCCATTTTTATTATAAGCATTTAGAAGGCAGTAAAACATTTCAGTGAATGTTTTCCTACTAACTATTAACGTAATGTGATGGTTTTCTTTTTCAACCCCCGACGAAAAAGAGGGGTATTATAAGTTTGACGTGTGTGTCTGTCTGTCTGTCTGTGGCATCGTAGCTCCTAAACGGATGTGCCGATTTTGATCTAGTTTTTTTTTTTTTTGCAAGGTGTCACAATCGAGAGTGTTCTTAGCTATGATCCAAGAAAATATCTTCAGCCATTTGAAGATTATCAGCTCTTTTCTAGTTGTTGAAAGGATCAAGTAACGGTTTTGTGTCGGGGGTATTTAATTTTTTTAATTAAGTATTATTAAATAAATGACTACCATAACTTTACCAAATGTCGTCGCAGTCACTGGCCAATGTACGAGTATGTTATTGACCCTTTTGTTTGTCTGTATACTTCATCGTGAGCAATCAATTTGGTGTTAAATTATTTAAAGATTTACGGTACATTCCTTTATACATGCATGGCTTGCCAACGGGTTCAACAGTAGCTATTTATAGGAATAAAAATCCATTACTTGAATTTTATCACTAGCTAGTCTGACAGACGCTGTCTTGTTAAATGTACTTTCTTTGGGATTTTCTAAAGTAATATCGAATAAACCAAACTTGAGAGTCGTCGAGCTATTTTAAGCGTTATATTAGAGACCGACCTACCAACGACAATTATATTTATATCGTCAATATGCACAAGCACTTCATGTGTCAACTATTCAAGTCCGGTGAAGATTGATTCGTCGTACTTTGCAACACAAGCATAGGTCAATTTAAAAAAATGTGTTCGACTGCACTAAACTACACTATACTTACATTTTATAATAACATTACAGTTATTTTACAATTACTGTAGCAACCTGGGAACTAATTCTTTATTGTATGAATTACTAACGGTCCTGCCTGATATCTGTGTCAAGTATAAAAGTGGCCGCAGTGGCATTGGTGCGGTCCGAGATGTTACGCTTGTCCCAACAAACTGATAGATCGGACCACAGTGGTACAGTCACTATTAAAAAGCAATAAAATAACCGCATCCACATTTCCAGAATCAGTTGACATCACATTCTGTTCCAAATTAATATAGAAGATCTACAATTATTCACGCGAAATTACTTGATTTTTTAATGAGTTAGTTAGTTCTTTCGTAACATTGATTGTTTTTTGGAAGATCTTTAAATTGGAAGAAGAAGTAGAAGAGATATAGTTAAATTATCAATCATAAAACATGAATACCTCTATGTAGGTAGATGAATCACGACATGAATCCCATAACTTAGAAATTGCACATGCATAATAATCATTTACAACATACTACTTATTTTTATTTCCTTGCAATCCGACCGATCCGACTTAATAAAATTGAATAGCAGTAATCTGTCTTATAACAAGTTTTGTTATTTTAAGAATTTGTAGAGACTTAACTATATATAGAGTTTATTATATATTGTAAATAGTTTTCTGACACATTTTTTAAGTTATGTAAATTAATTTGAATTCTTTGAAAAGTGCTGCTTTCTAGTCGAAAATCTTGCAAAATTCGGATTCGGAATTCGAAATGATAGTTAAATTCCGTGTTTAAAATAGTTATTTATACCTCGTACCAAGTGTAAATTAAATAATTTTATTTAAATACAGTGAAATCCCTATTATGTGCATTCGTATTCATACCTTTCTGCAACCGTGCCCGGTCCAATCCCACTTGAGTTTTGGCAGTTTTCCAATACCAAGACTAGTCTGGAAACTTATTTAATCGTGCACATAAATCGCGTCGTATAAAGATCCTTATTTATTACATAGTATACAGACTAGCAGTTATGCAATCTTTATCATTACTGAACTATTTATTTAACATTACATCACTACTGACTTAATGCTACACAACATTGATACCGTAATTTATCTGTAGTAGTAGTAGAAACACAGTAACTTGTACTACTTTTATCTTCGTTTCATATTTTCTTGTAAAAATTAATAAAATAAAACACTAGACTACATCAGCAAAATTATTGCTTGCTTACTTGTCGTATGGGTTTTGTGAGGTTAACCTTGCTTATCAACCCCGGTGTCTGAGTTTCTAAGTTGCCTAAAGCTTCTGACATAGCTCGTGTACATCCGTAGATAGTAGCCGGAACCAGCCGCTTTACGTGCCTTCCGAAGCACGGAATCATCAGCCTGCAATGTGCTAACCGATCTGGGGAAAATCTGTCAAAGTGATATTTGTTCGACGAGTTCCCCACCAGAATTTGTACCCGGAACCTCCGGCGAGCGTTTCCTACTCGACCACAGACGGAGGCTGTTTCACTGAATAAGATATGTTTTTGGCGGAATTTAATGTATCAAGTGTTGTAAAGTTTAGCCCAGAATTTTGAAGATAAAAATTTATCCTTTATGTTTTTTACTTGCATTTTGAACCCCCAAATAGGCTAAACATTATCAGCTTCTTTTATCTAACTAGTACCACTACTTTACTATACTACTGTCTACTTTATCATCTAACTGCTTGAAATTTTAGTTTAATTGCTATAATCATTATCGAGTGTAATAACGATTACTGATTTAAATATTATTGACTTAGTTATCTAAATTGCCATGTCAATCTGATAACGATAACATAGTAATTAATCACTACGTTTTTGTTGTTCTGTTTAGTTTTCGTTTTGGTTGTGATTTATCTAATATCTCTAGTTACTTCAGACAGTAAAACGTAGTGATTAATTATTTATCTATAACAAGCGTAGTTAAAACGAACCTCTTGTTTTTTAAATGGAATTAAAAAAAGAAGAATTCTCAATTTATAACACAATATTGTTTATAGATAGTATTTTTATCCTATTTTGTTAATTATAACTGGGGAAATGTGATCAATTTAGTGTGTCGTATAGGGAAATTGACTTACTATCGTCGTCTCCTGCATTACCTGTATAAGTAAGTAGCTGTCTGCCCGCGGCTACGCCCGCGTTGTATTTCGACTTTTCAGTAAAAAAAATGTAACTGCTATCTCACGGAAACTCTTTAATTTTCCGCGATTAAAAGTATCCAAGATGTTGACCGGGGATATAAGGTACCACCATCATTGAAATCAGTCCAACAATTTCGGAGATTAGCTCGTACAAACAGACAAACAGAGAAAGAAAAAAATCGAAAAATATATGGATATGTTCTATTTCACTTCTAACAACCCCCCCTCGGTTTTTAGCATTTTTTTATAAGTACAGATTTTCGACCTCTACAGTTTTATGATACATATACCTACTAAGATGGGGAGAGGTTTTAATTTAACAGTAGACTTCTTTTTATATCTTCTATTTGAACTAATCTGTTGAATCTGAATGAAGGATTCGTCTGTTACGATTTTTCTCTACTTTCCAGTCCTACTTTAAAACTGAAAAAAAAAAGAAATGTAAACAGAAATGATTCATAAATGTAAACTAACTCCCAACAGATATGTTTGCAGTTGTTTGTTTATTCTATCAGTTTATTGAATGAGTGATGCAAGTAATTGAAAATCAATATTTTTTTAACATCATAGAGATAAGATAGTATTTCTTCCACATGGCTCTGCCTTGCATAAAATATTGATCCATACAATAACGAAAGTGGATTTTAATAATAAAGGAACTAATTATTTTTGTCAGAGTGTTGAACACTATTAGAGACGTAAAACATGCAAATCTCATCCTTTTAAATCTATGTTTTAGTCACACGGCAAATAATAGTACCTACCTATACGTAATACAACCAGGTGAATTTAGTCTTCGGCAGGCAGAACATTAGGCAAACAAAATAATTCTCAGAATAGAAATCCATAAGGATAAACGATTGTCTATAACATAACATATACATACAATCATGTTTTGAACGGTTTTTTCATACTTGAGAGGACTTTGAGAATAGTTTACAACCGACTTCATAAAAGGAGAAGGGTATCGATTCGGTCGTGTTTTTATAGTCTTTTCTTTAACTTCAAAGGAAAACAATTAAATTTTTATGACTTATCATCACATACCCTTACTTCATGAAGAATACAAAAATAACGTAATATATGTATTATTAATACATTTTTATTTAACAATGTGTTTTCCCTTGGTAGTGATTATGTGGAAAAACGTGGCGATGACGATCGGCGACGTGATCAAAAAGTCACTAGTATGGTAATTTGAGACACTTTGATATTATTCACAATGATCTATGCGTATAATATCATCAAAGTATTATTAAGACCGTATAGCACAAAAAGAAAACTTCCAGAGCTTTATTTGCGCTCTTGAGCTGAGGATGACGGATGACGTGGTCTATTTGCCCGTTATGGCTCATATACTTTTGACCAAGTTGCTATGATGTGAAACAAATGACGTGATTGGTCTGGAGTACAACTACTGCAAAACAATTACTCCTACACTGTACGACTTTTCAGAGTATTATGAGCTAGAACAAACCGTGTGAAATAATAATGGTTTAGCGCGCCATTACGTAAAGTTGTAACAAATATAAATAAACAGAGACATGGTCAGTGGTTTTAAATGTCGTTTTCGGTGTAATTTTTCAGGGTCACTGTTGAAATAAATTTAAAGTCTAGTCTCATCTAGGGATAATTCGGAACAAAATTTGGGTTCTATGACAAATTAAAATGTCATTTAAAATATGATGTGTAAAATTGTGCCAAATACTATTGTTTTTATTAGTTCCATATTGATTATGACGTCAAAATTTAGGAAAACAAAATGTTGATTTCATGTCATTGAAACAATTCGCAGCAAAATGCCAGAAACGCATTTGGCCAATAAACGCATTGTACCTGATACGCATTTTACCAAAAAATTCAAAGTATTATTTCATTGAAGTGGCTTCTACAAAATTGACGTGAAGCAACGAAGCAACCCATTTCAAAATCAAATGGGCATTTATCTCGCAGACTGCGTATTATCACGAGAACGATGTAAGGGGCAATTTCAGCATATTTGCAAGTGACACGCGATTATGCGATGATAAAAATGTTAACAGAATCAAAGTTCTGTCAGTGGTTTTCTGGTAGCAAGATTTAGAAATATTTAGCTGGCTTTTTAAGTGTATTTATTTACCAATCATCGATTTGCAATAAATAAAGAAGATGTGAAAGAGAAAGAGTAAGTAGAGTAAGTAAAAAGTAAAAGAGTAACAAAAATCCAAATCCAAACATCTATACATCCATCTTTGCAAACTTTCGCGTTTATAATATTAGTAGGATTGTGATGTGACTATGTGAATTCTAATACAGTAGGTCGAGTTTTATCAGCTTTATGCGTATGCAACGTATGTGCATTGTGCACAGTAAGCGTTTTTACTGTGATAACATTGTTTAGTATTGTATTCTCTTTCCATTAGAAGCCACTTACTGTTTGTGTCACGTCCGTCACGTTGGTACTCCGACAAGCTTTCCAATATTTACCAAGTATACTAATGTGTTAGTACTATTATTTTCTTCTGTGCTAATGTACAATTACATTGGTACCAGACAGCCCAATATAGATATTATTGGGTTGTGAAAACTGAGCTTCGGATGGAAGAGTCATTTATTAGTCATGTAAATGTTACGTATTTGTTCCTTCGTTATCTTTCATAAAATTTCGTACCACTTTTGTAATTTTGCTGATAAATTGTACCATGTAGGTATTTTGGTTAGGTTCGGCTCAATTTCTTTTCTTGATCTCTCCTTACATCCAATTGAATACGAGCATGAGCTCATCGTGAAAGTAGCGTTGTCTAATAAGGAAGCTTTGCGGTTTTTTATTATTGGTTTCAATTCAAAATCTGGAAAGAACTGTATTTTATGTTTACCAATTCTATAGCAGTAAACAACATAGATTAGTCGTCTAGACTGCGCGAGACTAGGTCAACAGGACGAAATGGAGTCAATAAATGGCTGTGACCGATCGAGCGACAACAGGCAGACATATTCTAGCGAAATCCCATGATTGAAAGCGTCTTTTGGTGACCCTGTGGAACAACTTTTGTACTTTCTTTTTTGTTATAAGAAAGATAATAAGGTTGCATTGCTTCAGAAAATTTCCCTTGATCCGCCTTGATATAATCTTTGAAGATTTCAGATAATATTTCTAGGACAACCGGACTCATGTAGGCTAGTGCCTATAGAAATATGTACTTGTAGTTATATCTAAGGAGAAAATTTGACCTTTATTCTGCTTATGGAATAACTCATACTAACAATGTTGATAACCTTTGCTTGGCAAATGGCTTGGCATTCCCGTTGAATAAATGTCAGTTTTTAACCTAAAACTAGATCAATTTAAAACTTATTTAGACCTTATACATTTACAATCTTCCCTAAATAAAGTGTTACTTACTTACTACTTCTTTATTAAGAACTCGTCATTAGTTTGGACAACACGATAACTACACAAGATAATGTATTAAGCAACTCATTCACAGATTGTTTTGGTGTGTGATTGGACAACGATAGTAAGATAAGACATGACATTGAACTAAGGAGTTCTTCTGAATCATATAATATAGATAACAACTGTACGATACTGGCAGCAATACTAATGGCCTGCGATCAAACACACACTCGTCACGAACACGTGTTATCTTATCAGTATCGCACATGGTAAGATTTGCCATCTAAAAAGGCCGAAGCTAGAAAAAAAAGCTTACATAAAAAAACTACATAGCGAATTTCCTAAAAATGTCACCCTTGTTTGAGTTTTTATTTTACTGGTAACATTTATTTATTTCGAATTGGCTTGCGTGCCAATCGTGTTGCGTTGACAAGTAAAGTACATAGCTAAAGCGTTGGAAAGCAGGAAGTTTTTATCTGTTCAATCTTTAGTTCGTAGATCTTTATTGTGTTAGGTCTACCTGTTGCTTAAGCTTGTACACTATTGTATAGCACAACCCCAGCGGGCAATTCTGTAATAAAGGTATGATTTTTTAAGGAAAATAAATGAAGGAGGTATGTAATGTATCGACGTTTTCTGCTTTGAATTACCAACAAATAAACCAGGAATGACGAGATCCCAAAAAATATTAATTAGTTAGACAGGCACAATACCAACTAGGCTACAGGGCCGTCCGAATTTAATCCTTCTGTATGACTTCTGGTTAGCTTAAGAGAATACTTTATTTTCTGTAAAAAATCGTCATTTCAGCCGAAGGACGTCCACTGCTGGATAAAAGTACAATCTAATATGAGTTCTGTCGTAGTTTCTGGAATAAATCAAATTCGCAGCCATATGCTTTGTAAGTAAGCTGTGATTTCCCCGTGATTTCCTACACAATAGCTCTCTGTCAACAATCATCTAGCTAGCTAAACTCAATTAATATCTTTTTTTGTTACCTGTCGTAGTATCTTCTACAAACAATCAGACCAGTAGTGCCTTATGGCCAGCACACAAGAGCGTTTATTTTCTATCTACCAGAATCTAGGATCGAAACGGAACCGAAATAATAATATTAATAATATTATATAATAATATTACATATTCAACCAAATTATTAATTTTAACAACTTTATAATATACCAAAAAATTAAGGTTGTAGGTTCACTATTTCAGTTGAATAGCTGGAAGGCTATCTAATTAAAATTTTCATAAGTACTACTTGATGTTTTCGTTATTCATTGTACAAAGACCTATTTTGGTGTGTAGCGGGCGGTGACCTAATTTCAACTACTTTTGTTCTATTTTCGATCATTCGATCCAGATCAGGTCTCACACAATCCATCTTTTATGATAGAACGATTTAAATAGACTTAAAATAACACATGTTGTAGATTTATTTTCGTACGAAAATGTTTCAATATTTGCTTTTACCTTCTCATCATAAATACATTAAAATACAAAAATTAATAAACTTAATTTAATTACTGGCAACTCATTGTGCCTAGTATAATCTAATTCTTCTTCTTCTTAGTCGTGCACTCTTGTCAGAGTGGTCGTGGTTGCGCAGATGAGGTACACGGAGAGATGTTGGTTGGGTCGCAAACTTTCCGGGTGATTGCTTTCTCAGCGATTTGCCTCCACTTCTGCCGGTTAGAGACGTTGCGAGTACATTGGACCATGGTAGACTCCGTTGCCTTCTTTATAAGATCAGTCCACCGAGTAGGTGATCGGCCACGCGCTCTCTTGCCTTCAACCTGACCCTGGACCACGAGTCTTTCGATTGAGTTCTCATTTCTGGAGATGTGACCAAAGAACTTAAGTATTCGGAGCTGCACAATAGACGATAGCCTATCCTTAACTTTCAGTTCCTTGAGGATGGAAATATTTGTGCGAAATGCCGTCCACGGGATCTTTAGGAGGCGTCTCCAGCACCACATCTCTAATGCGTCGATTTTGCGGCGATCCTGTAGCCTCAGTGACCAAGTTTCGGCGCCATATAGAAAGATTGGGAAGACAAGGCATCTCATCAATCTGACTTTCGTCTTCTTGGTAATCCTCCCGTCTCCCCAAACCCTTCCGAGCCTTTCTACTGCCGACCTAGTGATGGCGCATCGTCGCCTGATCTCATCACCACATCCCCCATTACTGGAGATAGTAGAGCCGAGGTAAATATAGTTCTGTACAACTTCGCAGTTAGCTATGTTCTGCACGCTAGTTCTAGTTTGTTCAGCTCGGTCCACTATCATCATCTTTGTCTTGTCTCGGTTGATGGCAAGTCCGAAATTGAGGCTCGTAGTTTCTAGACGAGTAAGAAGTTCTTCCATGTCTTCCTTAGTTGTTGCGAGAAGGGTTGTATCATCAGCGTATCTCAAGTTATTTATCACGCGTCCCCCAATCGATATACCTTTATCCCATTCCTCCAAGACAATGCGCATGATGTATTCTGTGTAGATATTAAACAGTAGCGGTGATAAGATGCATCCCTGTCTTACACCGGCCTCGGTCTTAAAGTTTCCAGAAACCTAATTATAACGTTGGATTTACAATAACTTAATATTTTCCATTATCTGTTTGTCATTTATAATTATCTGAGTCAATGGTTGTAAAGTGCTTTATAACTTTTTAATGCCCGCTCTAGATTTGACTTCATTTTATTGCTCTACCTACACAATAAGAAAACTATGTAGCCAGCGTAAATCCATTTGTCCTTCAATGTAAATTAATGAATTAACAGGTATCTACTTGTATCTACCACCCAATAACAATAACTAAACTACTCTTTATTTCAAACATAATAATAATTATACTTTATTTCAGAAAAAAAATCCATATGTTAACAAAACACTCAATCATTAAAATAAATAAAAATAATAATTGAATTAGAAATAAATATTCAGTCAGAAAGTCAATTAAATTAAATAGCATTAAAATTTATTAAACAGTTAAGTTTGTTTTGTGCAACGACTTAATGAAAATGTTAGCCTTTAATGTTCCTTTAAAATTTAATGACCTCTGCAACCGAGTGTTATTAATCTATAATTTCGTGTTAAAAAAAATGCGTTGTATTTATTTTTCCTTTGTTTACCAAGGCTATTAAGACTTTTTTTTACGCTTACATTATTATCGCATCAATTATTTCTGCGCCAGATTGAATGCTGCTGCAGGCTGCTGCTTATTCCAAAAAGTTTGGTTGATTCAATTCTAAGTCAAGATTTTAATGTTATTTACTACCGGCCTAGTGTACCTGAGTTTATTAAACCCTCTAGCCAACTTCTAACAAAATATTTCTCGTCTTCCACAGATCAGCGGACCGCTACATCCAAATAAAATGGAAGGACGTTCGCGTAGGGGACCTGGTGCATTTATCAAACAACGAAGCGGTGCCAGCTGATATGGTGTTACTGCACTCAGCCAGCCAGCTGGGGATCTGCTACCTCGACACCTGCAACCTGGACGGGGAAACCAACCTCAAGCAGAGGATAGTCGCCACTGGTTTCAAAGAAAAGGTACATTTGCATCTCATATGCTGGAGAGCGAAGGTTGGAAATTCGGCGTTGATCTCTGCGTCACTAATATATCGTAAAGAGTTTATTTCTCAAAGACCGATTTCAGTTTAACAATGTAAAATTTTATTCTTAACTAGCGACCCGCCCCGGCTTCGCACGGGAAAATGGCTATTGTGGAATATCCCTAAGTATATTATGCATGTATAACATGCATTATACATATAAACCTTCCTCTTGAATCACTCTATCTATTAAAAGAAACCGCATCAAAATCCGTTGCGTAGTTTTAAAGATTTAAGCGTACCTACATAGGGATATAGGGACAGAGAAAGCGACTTTGTTTTATACTATGTAGTTGATAGTGATAGTGAAGAGTAAAATCTTCAAAACAATGCACAGCTTAGTGCTAAAGCTAAACTACGTGATTTTTAGAATTGCTAATGAAGTTGCAGCTGTGAATAATTTAACATTCCCTGCTTTTAAGCGGTTACAATGTAGGTTACTGTAACTTTGAGGTAGGTCAGGTAAGCCAAGTAGGCCAAGGATTGCCAACTGCCGGGGCAATGGCGGGGTACCCCATTGCGCGCGCATGCAGGATTTTGTGGAAATATTGCAATTTTACTTAGGGCCCCTTTTTCGGATACCATTGTTCTGAATCACTCTTGCAAGCATTTCTAGATTCGATTATAAGCTCTAATAAAACACGCTTTTAATAATAATAGGTAGTCTGGGCGTCTAATATTTGCAAAACTTGCTTAGACCCCTGCTCAGAGCTCACAAACCCTGGAGTGGGAATTATTTAACCGCCTAAGGCTTCCGACATGGCTCCTTCCTATAACGACTACATTCGTTACGGCTTTACATGCCTTCCGAAGCACGAAATCAACTTTCATTCCCAAAAATCAGGTGAATCAGTACCGCGTGACGCAAGTGTATTATATTTGTAGCATAACACAAGATTTCACATGCAAAAATAATTGTATCATGCATGACACAAGCCGCACAGTGTTGCCCCAGCATAAATAATCCTTTGGTCTCGCAAAGTGATATTTGCTCGGCGAGTGCCTCAGCGGAATTCGAACCCGGAACCTCCCTAACGTTAAGCGAGCTTTTGACCACGGAGGCTGTTATTATTTCACTACCAAATACCTAAGTAAGTAATCATATTTTCTAATTAGTTTTTATGCGCCATCGATTTCACTGATATAAATAATACAATCAGACATGGTATACTAATTTGGAAATAATTTAAGTTAATGACTCATTTGACTTGTTAATTACCTTTTACTACCCACCCGATGGTCAGATGCCATGGTTGTTATTGCGGGCAAACTGTGGCTCAGGGTAGCTCAGGACCGGCGTGAATGGCGCAAAAAAAGGAGGTCTATGTCCAGCAGTGGACTGATGTGGACTGAATAGATAGATAGATAGCCTCACTTGAATTTACGAATCACTCACAAAATCTCAGGATTGCTTTTTTAGAAAATAGCAGTGAAGTTGTTTTTTAATGCATTTCGTTTTATTTATTTTAAGCAAATATACTTAACCGCACTAGCTCCATTAAGTTCTTAACCCAGTTTTGAAAAGTCAGACTATGCTGCCGCATAATGGGCCTTGATGATATTCGGCAATTTTCTATTCTATCCCATTGTGACCCTCGAAAAATCAGAGCGTGAGAGACTTTCACCGGTCTTTTTAAAATGAATTAGTTTACTCCGAAATCGAAGATTGTATATTTGTAAAGAAATCTTCTAATAAAAAAATATCGTCATTCGATTATGTTTTATGTTTATCTTTATTTGTATTGAAAGCTCTAATATGAAATGTTAATATTTTTCTAAAGGGTAATAAGTAAAGATAATAAAAAATATCCGTAATTTATATCGATTCAATTGTTTTCTTTGTCTCTTGTTTCAGTATTTAGACTTCAGTCCTGTTAAATTCAAAAGCTCAATAGAGGTGGAGCGACCATCGACGAAAATTTACCGGTTCAACGGCACGATCTCACATCCCAACGGTAGCAGAATCCCGCTCTCTTCAGACAATCTGCTCCTGCGAGACTGCACCATCAAAAACACAGACTTTGTCGAGGGCATCGTTGTTTATGCCGGTCACGAGACCAAAGCCATGCTAAACAATGGCGGGCCCAGGTACAAAGCTACAAGACTAGAAAGAAAGATGAACACAGATATCATATGGTGCGTTTTAGTACTACTGTTTCTGTGCTGCACTGGAGCTATCGGCTGCAAAATATGGCTAGATCATTACGTTAGTCTCAATATTCCTCCGAACTTCATCCTGCCATCGCTATTACAATCGCCCGCAATAGAAAGTCTTATGATATTCTGGACGTACATCATCATCTTACAAGTGATGATCCCAGTCTCTTTGTACGTGACAATAGAAATGACGAAGCTGTTACAAGTTTACCATATACACCAAGACGTTGAAATGTACGATCCGAAGACGAATACGAGAACGGAGTGTCGAGCGTTGAATATATCTGAGGAGTTGGGGCAGATAAACTACTTGTTCACGGATAAGACGGGGACGCTCACGGAGAATAAAATGGTGTTCAAAAGGTGTACGGTGGGCGGGGTGGATTATGACCATCCGCCTGGACCGCCTTCGGAGCCGAACGAGAGTCTGCCTCCGCTCGTGACGCCGATCACTAAGGTGTCCCCAAACAGAAGAATGCTCCAGCATGTTATCGACAGCAATGAAGCTATGCATACGCAGAAGGTAATGTCTTTTTCAAGTATTTAGTTTATTTTTTAATTGTATGTAAAACAGTGACGACGATCTGGTGAGGGTCACTGAAAATTACTAGATGCGGACACAGCAACACTGTTTTAAAGATATTTGGAGGTGGCCTATGCCCAGCTGTGAACCTTTTTATTGCTTCCTATACCTATACCCACGAACGAATACATAATGTTTGTACACACTGTATAATGTAAATAAACAAATCGCATTATAGCATTAAGTGACGTAAAAATATGAGTAAATATTCCGCGAACGTGGGTATTTTCCTTTTCTTAAGGAGTACTCTCGGGCACCTATCAAACCAGATGACGCAAAAAGCCTTAGATTTGCCACAGACTTGGTACAGCCAAGACCGCGCTTTGCTTAAATCACGCTTTCATATTTTTTCATTGTGCTATATTTGTAGGATCATCGGTCTATTAAAAAAATACGTATTCCTTATTCATGAACTTGTACCAATAATATGACCGCTCATCAATATAATTATTTTTTCGATACGGTAATGTACATTGAAAAGCATAGTGGGCGTAGCCTTTTAAGCACTAAACACTGCAACACTAAAAACTGTTTAATCATTTTAGTAACCACGCATTTTTTTTTACGAATTAATTGTCGATTAGTGCTCAACGTAATCATCAGCCTGCTGTGCTATTCAATCTGTGGATACGCCTAATCCGTGAATACCTACTGCGAACGCGTAACTGAGTTAGGTTAAGTCGCTTACCACTTATTGCTAGTAGTAATGACGCATTAACCACTTATTACAAGTTTGCTTAGGCATTATATCGATTATTTCACACACAAGTAATATAGGCGATAAAAAAATATTAAGACCGTTTATTACTATCATACATATAGCTCGATTTAAAGGGTACTTAGGGTCTATTATCTATATTATTATACTTTTTCCTTAGAGTGACGGTCAGACTCCGACCTATTTAGAAATGTCCATGACAAATGGCTCTGATGTGTGCTATAGTTCTGCTATGAGATTAATTTTGTGTGGAATTTACAGATAAACAACATTTAGATCAAAAACAAAAGCTTTAAGGATTGAAGTAGAATAGATTAAGAAATGTAAACACATTAAATGTGATGTTTTGGAAAATAAACTAAAAAAAGTATTTAGTATAAAAGTATCTAGTTAACCCTAGCTGCTGGTCTGGTAATATCGCTACTAATATTAACAATGAATAAACTCCTGCTTATTTTTTTTCTTATTTTTTTCTGTTCGCAGGTCCGAGAGTTCCTATTGATCCTGGCCATTTGCAACACGGTGGTAGTGTCTCAGCCGCACGTGGATAGTATGGGCGTCAGCGGCTCCCATCATTTATCCGACAGCAAGGGACCGAAGGCCAACGGAACCATGCGCTCTAATGACAAGTACGTTTGTAAATGGCTGTTGTTTTACTGTTATAAAATTAACTAGCTTTCCGCCGCGGCTCCGCCCGCGTTAACAGTTTTTCCCGTGGGAATGAGGCATTTTCCCGCGGTAAAATGTAGCCTATGTTACTCGGGGTGAACATAGCTTTCTAATGGTGAAAGGATTTTTGAAATCGGTTCAGTAGTTTTTGAGTTTATTCATTACAAACATACACACACACACACAGACACACAAAAATACAAATCTTTCCTCTTTATAATATTAGTATGATTCATGTAGTTCGATTCAAACACTGCTAGCCTTTAAAGCTTTAATTGGGTCAAAAATTAGCTTAGCATGAATGAATTTAAAGTGACGTCGTTTCGGCTGCCTGCCGCCTGATTGGCGAGCACGAATGAGAAGGCAAAGCGTGGGAAGGCCCCCCCATAAGGTGAACTGGAGGCGGCAATGCAAGGCCGGTTGTAAAGATCCTTAGAGATGACCTTAGTCCAGCAGTGGACTAGTTTTTTCCGATGTCCTCCTTGAAGTTGGTCCTCACATAAACGTCTATCGACTGTAACGATGATGATGAAAAGAAATATTACAACTTTTATTTGAAACTGTATTCGATGCGTACCTAAACCATCAATATATGGATGTTTTTTTTTTTCAAATCTTTATGTATTAATTTTTCTTTTTCAGATATTCTCGCCTGACAGAATCTCGATCGACGACGCCGTCGCCGCCCCCCGCTACGACCTCTCCGATGCGCTTGCGATTGCCTTTTTTACCCTTTGGAAAAGACAAGGACGAACAAACATCAGAAGCCAGCACATCTAGCGAACATCAGGTGAGAAAGGGATGAAGATATTTTTATTGACTTGGACGAAAATAAGACCAGTCTCAATGTGAATGACAGACACACCACCACAACATTTGTACGAATTTCTAAATAATAAAAATAATCGCGTTCGATAATTATTTATTCGACTATTTATTTATTTTACATACCTATTAGTAGTACCTGTATGTATGCTATGTGTGCATATATAAATATTACCAAAACATCGTGTGTATCTAATTCCTCAATACACTGGTCTTAAAATAACAGACCATGCCTGAACATTGAAACAATCAATTTAATTTTATAGTTCACAATATCGTAATCCATTAAACAACATTCAGGAAATTTTATGATTATGACCGGTAATCATTTGCATTCCTGTAATTATTTCAATAAACGGAATTTACAGCTTTTGTAATAAACAAGCGAGTAGCGACCATAAATGTACGTAAGCTTTTATTATGAATCGTAATGTAAATGATGGCTTAGCAAATAGGTACTGAAAATTAATTATGCTCTTGCTTAGACAACAACGACTTTGAGCAACTGTCTTAATTATAATTTTCCTGCTACTGCGTCCCTTTCGTTTTTTGTCGCTGTCGCCAGTGAAATAGTTGCCTAAGATGCGACATGCTCGAGAAGCCGTCAAACGCGACGTAGTGACATAAGAATAAGAGCCATAGTAGTTCTGTCAATGTGTCGCGTTTGACAGCTTCTCGCGCTTTAGTACTTATAAACATCTTTGGGTAAACCAGCTGAATGGATATGCTCAATTAATGGATCTTTCCGAAGACTTCCTAAAATCGAAATAATTTAATTTACTTCTTTATACAAACTTATATTAAAATGTCAATTTTTTGCGAGTGCAAATATTTCTTTCGGTCCCGGGAAGTGTTCGGGGGTGTTTTACATAGCGCCTAGCGCCATTGGCTTGTAGCTGATATTCAGTTGTTCTTCAAAAAGAAATAGGTTGTCAAAATGCGTTTTCTGTATGGAGTGACCGACCAGTGCTACCGTAATGTGTGTGAATGGCTCTGGGCCCACGACTTTAATATCCGGTACCCTCCTGGCTAGCTCATCCACTCCACCGTTGCCTCTGTTGCCCGAGTCGCTGTGTTCTTTTTTCTGCTGTAGATAAGGTTCTCAAAATGCGTTTTCTGTATGGAGTGACCGACCAGTAACCTTGTATATATTCCAGATCATCAGATTCGAAGCAGAAAGCCCGGACGAGCTGGCGCTGGCAGAAGCAGCCCTGGCATACGGCTACGAGCTGCGGAGCCGCGCGCCCGAGGAGGTGGAGCTGGGCATCCGCGGCGAGCTCACCAAGGTCAAGGTGCTGCGCGTGCAGGCCTTCGACTCCGTCAGGAAGTGCATGTCCATCGCGCTCAGGACTGCCAGCGGACAGGTTTGGGACACTAAACTACGTTACTCACCTTTACACACGTAACTAAGTAATTTTACACGAAATCCAGACCAATGAAATCAATCGGCGCATAAGATTGGCGTGGGCAGCCTACTCCAAAATCGAGTTCGCCCTAAAGATGAACATCACGGCTGAACATAAAGCTCGCATACATTACCAGTGCATACTACCTGTTCTTACATACGGTGCCGAGACCTGGATTTTCACTAAAGAGATTATCTCCAAACTCAGAGTGACACTGAGAGCCCCGTTAGAGAAACGAGTGGCTTAGGGAACAGAGCAAAGTCACTGACGTTGCCAAGCGTATTGCGAAGTTGAAATGGCAACGGGCTGGCCACGTCGCTAGAAAACATGACTCGTGGGGAAGAATTCTGTTGGTTGGAATGGAGATAGTATGGCGAAACACGTCCTCGTGGAAGACCGCAGATGCGTTGGGTAGACTGAAGGAGGCCTACACCGATGAGGTTGAAAAAGGCTAAGAAGAAGAAGACTCGTTTTAATACCTTTGTTATTTTATTTTGAGTGCTACATATAGCATACCACAGTACAATGTCCATCATCATAGTTGCGGGTGGGTTATAGATTATACAGATAATTTGGTCCATTTTCTCGCTGAAACGGCTGAATGAATTTGGATCATTCGTGACAATTAAAACATGCACTTTTTAATTCAGCTTTTTTCCAAGCATAACTCAGCAGCATAGTTCCGAGATTTTCACCTTTTTAATATTGTTTTTTTTTATGAATCAATCACAATTTTCTATTTTATTTCCAGGTCGTGTTGTACGTAAAAGGCGCAGATGCAACCGTTCTAGGCGCTTTAGCCCCTATGCGAGCAGGCTCAGCCGAGGCGGCCGCTTATGAAAGAACCAAGTCTTTGTTGCTGGAGTACTCGCGCGCAGGTCTTCGAACGCTGGTCATGGCCAAACGAACCATGCAACCGGCGCTGTGGGAGGAATGGGTCGCCAGCAATAACAGAGCCAGCGAGATAGGTGAAGGTAAGTTGGTCATATCTGGACACCGTGTACAATCGACCCGTTTTAATGTATTGATAATTAAATATTTTTCATTTTAGTTTTTGAATCAAAATCGCAAATTGTACCTAATTTAAATGTTTTAAAAACCAATAATGTTACAATCAAGACTCTATTCAAAATATAAGTCAGAAGTGGCATGCAAGTTCCATACTTTGATAACCTTTTTTTAAATTTAGCTATCCAAAAAGTAAATTTGCCTTTGATTTTCAATCAATTATAATGAATGATGTAAGCTTTTTTAGTCAATAGCACACCCGTACGCGACTGTCGCGGTGCATTGTGGACGTCTACAAGCTAAGACACTGACGAACTTGTTTAAATGTCCATGGTTGTAGGGCGCGAGAAACGCTTGCGCGAGTCTCTGTTGCGCTTAGAGAGCTGCCTGACGCTAGTGGGCGCTACTGGCGTGGAGGACCGGCTGCAGGAGGACGTGCCCAGAACCATACGCGCCATGCTGGACGCCGGCATCATCGTCTGGGTGCTCACAGGTACATATAACAGACAGATAGATACTAACTTGCATGCGCGAGTCTCTGTTGCGCTTAGAGAGCTGCCTGACGCTAGTGGGCGCTACTGGCGTGGAGGACCGGCTGCAGGAGGACGTGCCCAGAACCATACGCGCCATGCTGGACGCCGGCATCATCGTCTGGGTGCTCACAGGTACATATAACAGACAGATAGATACTAACTTGCATGCGCGAGTCTCTGTTGCGCTTAGAGAGCTGCCTGACGCTAGTGGGCGCTACTGGCGTGGAGGACCGGCTGCAGGAGGACGTGCCCAGAACCATACGCGCCATGCTGGACGCCGGCATCATCGTCTGGGTGCTCACAGGTACATATAACAGACAGATAGATACTAACTTGCATGCGCGAGTCTCTGTTGCGCTTAGAGAGCTGCCTGACGCTAGTGGGCGCTACTGGCGTGGAGGACCGGCTGCAGGAGGACGTGCCCAGAACCATACGCGCCATGCTGGACGCCGGCATCATCGTCTGGGTGCTCACAGGTACATATAACAGACAGATAGATACTAACTTGCATGCGCGAGTCTCTGTTGCGCTTAGAGAGCTGCCTGACGCTAGTGGGCGCTACTGGCGTGGAGGACCGGCTGCAGGAGGACGTGCCCAGAACCATACGCGCCATGCTGGACGCCGGCATCATCGTCTGGGTGCTCACAGGTACATATAACAGACAGATAGATACTAACTTGCATGCGCGAGTCTCTGTTGCGCTTAGAGAGCTGCCTGACGCTAGTGGGCTTATTTATCAACCTCTTATTAACGGATATTGACACATTTTATATAGTTGCATAAACTTCTATTCTTTTTTAGGTGACAAACCCGAAACGGCTGTAAACATCGCGTATTCAGCGGCCCTGTTTTCACAGAGCGACCGACTACTGTACCTCATGTCTAGAGATAAGGTGAGTTTGAAAACACAATATTGTTTGAATATTGTTTATTCACTTTTTCATAGAAAAATCGAGATTTGTAATACTTCTGCATGAATGTTTTAAATTGTTGGTTTTTTTTTATTCAGAAAGTCTAAAACAATAGTTTCAAATACCATTAAAACCATTTTATTTTCTACACATTACCTAAAAAAACTTGTCACAGCACCGCATATATTCCGCGAACGTGCCTGTTCTGTAGGCCTACTATGTGAGTAGCGACAGGCTCGAGAAGCTGTCAAACGCGACATAGTGACATTAGAGCCATAGTAGTTCTGTCAATATGTCGCGTTTGACAGCTTCTCGAGCCTTTCGCTACTTACATAGTAGGCCTACTGTACAAACTAATATGGTATCGCGGGTATCGCCTCTTTCTTAGGGCATGCTCATACAATTGCGTCAAAAGCCAGCCTTGGTTAGAGCGTTTGAGCAAATCCTTTTAACTTCTGACGTCATTCGAAATGAGTTTGGAATAATTTTGTTTATTGTGACAGGACCACGCGGAATCAACGATCAAGATGTACCTAGAGGACGGCGCGTCGGCTTCCACCGGGCGCGGCCTGGTGGTGGACGGGCGGACCCTGACCTACATACTGGACCGCCGCTCGGGGCTCGTGGCGCCCTTCCTCTCGCTCGCGCGCCGCTGCAGCGCCGTGCTCTGCTGCAGGGCCACCCCGCTGCAGAAGGCTTACATCGTCAAGGTAACACCACAACAAATAATAGTACTAAACTAACCCGTACTACTGGGCGGTCACTCCCTTAGAGAATAAATAGACATAGAGCACGCGCTTCGCTCCGCTGCCTTTATGCCAAGCGTAAGCAAATTTTAGCAGATTTTGTATGGGCGGTGAAATCAATAACATTTTTCTTTTTGGATTTGTTCCTCGAGTCATGTTTGCAACTTATCACTGCACGTTTTAAAATGTTCTATTAAATTACTTATTTTCACCAGGAAAAACAAGCAGCTCCGATAACCATTTGATACTAAACGAATGCGCTGAAGATATTTGGACTATTCATATCCGTGCTTACGGTTCATATTTGATTAGGCGTACTGTATCCCTCCTAGAATTTTTTCTATTTATACTCTAAGAATAGTACTAACCCGTACAGAAAGGACGCTCACCCCCCCCGCGCTAAAATGAGGTCCCACCAGAATATAGCCCCCCACGCACCGCACCTTGCAGGCGCCGCGAGACTCTATTGAAGTGTTCTGGGGTGTTTTACATAGCGCGTCAGTGTTTGACTTGTAGTTGATATTCAGTTGTTATGTAAAAAAAGTAGGTTGTCAAAACGCGTTTGCTGTATATAGTGGCCGACCAGAGGTACCACTTCAATCATAATTTCATCCCCCCATCATGACCACTGTGACAAACTACCGAACTGTCAAAATACCATGAGAAACCCGCCATATTGAAATATCCTCCAATAAGGTAACAGTATACGCACGACAAAATTATGTCACGCGTTAACGGTCATGAAAGACGTCTACTACTTCAAATCTTCCTCAAGAATATTCACATCAAAGAGTTTAAATAATTTATTTTATACTTTTCGATATTAACATAGTTGAAAATCAGTTACATAAAATTACTTCTACATCATTTGCATTATGCATGTTTTTGTTTTGTTTTCAGGCAGTGAAAGAAGAACTCAATGTTATAACTCTGGCGATAGGAGACGGCGCTAACGACGTGTCCATGATACAAACAGCTGACGTTGGAATCGGTAACAAAAATTACTTTGGATTTATATGAATCAAAATTATTAAGAAATTACACATACCTGATTATTTTGCAAGAATAATAAATTATATTACAAAAAGGTATTTTTTTCTTTCATATTTGGTTATTGAGGTAACTAGAATTATTATGATTTTTTTATTACTCTTAAATCACCTACCATATCAATTTAACGCACTACTATGCAAAACCTGAAAAAGCTTACTTGCTTGTGTGGTTCAAAGACGTAAAGTAAGTCTTTTGAAGGGTATTTACACGGGTGACTAAAGTCGCAAGATTTTTACCGCGCAGCAAAAATCTACCGTCTAAATGACACTTGCGACCTAGTCGAATTGTCATTTAGACTATCGATTTTCACGAGATTACTCCACCTGACTGGGGTCTGTATCGGACCTGTTACTTGATTACGTCAAAAGTAAAATAAACAGTTGTAGATATAGATGTGCGTGTGGTTGCCAGGTCTGTCGGGGCAGGAGGGGCGCCAGGCGGTGATGGCTTCAGACTTCGCGCTGCCGCGGTTCAAGTTCCTGGAGCGCCTGTTACTAGTGCACGGCCACTGGTCCTACGACCGCCTCGCTAAGATGGTGCTCTACTTCTTCCTCAAGAATGCCGTGAGTACTGTTAACTGAGCGCTGCCGCGGTTCAAGTTCCTGGAGCGCCTGTTACTAGTGCACGGCCACTGGTCCTACGACCGCCTCGCCAAGATGGTGCTCTACTTCTTCCTCAAGAATGCCGTGAGTACTGTTAACTGAGCGCTGCCGCGGTTCAAGTTCCTGGAGCGCCTGTTACTAGTGCACGGCCACTTGATTAACAAGTTGATCTTTAGATGGGTTGATTTTCTAATTTATAAGTTTTATTCGGTGATAAAGAAAAATACCGTGAGGATACCTGCAAATTCGAAAGGTTGTGTGTGGAGTTTACCAGCACTAGGCTAGTGTGGTCGACTATGACCTGGGGCTCTACTCTTGAAATCAATTTCAATCCCGACTTCTACCCAATGCAATAACAAAGTCAAATTTAAACCGCTACTCTTGAAAATTTTCCCGCCAATAGTTGACAAAAGTCCGATTTTATTTAGTTCAGTCAATATGAAAACAAGGTGGTGTTTGAGAGTACGAAACGCCCGATCTCGACGGATCGGAATCGCCGTCAAAAGTAGCCCTTCTGTTCACCTCTGATACAGTATAGGCTCGAACCCTCGGTAGAGATATATAATAGACTGTTATCGAGGTCGTGTATTTGTTCATAGACGTTCGTGTTCATGGTGTTCTGGTTCCAACTGTACTGCGGCTTCTCCACGTCGCTGATGATCGACCCCATGCACCTCATGCTCTACAACCTCATGTTTACCGCCTTCCCGCCGCTCGTCATCGGTGAGACTATCATCAACATTAAGTTGACATACCTACTGTATGTCCTATACGTTTGCTAGCACGCCATCTATGGGAAGACTCTTACTAGTCAAAGATTTTTATTCGAAGTAAGATTTTACAAATCAATTTTCAACGTCGAGGCGAGTTCACAATTTGGCTGTCTTCTGTGGAGAAGAACTCGCCGGAAGAAACTCCAGTAGGTTTTGGCTATTGTGTCTTATCGTTCTTGATCATTTTGATTCTCTTTAGTAAGAAGTTCGACGTTGATTTCATAGATGGCACTGCTCTTGGAATAAGGAATGTAATAGCTGAAAAAAATCTCTTTAAAAAAAAAAAAAAACCTATTTATTTGCATTTAGCAAATTTGCATGCGTTGCATGCTCTAATTTTGTCTAATTCCGTAGCTAATAACGAAATGGTCTGGATATGCTCCGGTTTCGAAGCTACCTTCGTAATGGGACCGTTTTAATTCCATTTCGGAGCATTACAAGAGCATTCCTCCATAGGTGCGAAAGAGATGGGAATAAAGGGATCGCGTTTGAATGCGGGGGGAGAGTTATTCTTATTGGTATTAGTCGTCAGCACGCAGTTTCCTTACCGAACCGGAGAAAGTTTCATAAAGTTGTACTTGTTGAATTCTACCAAATTATGGAAATAAAGTCTGAGGCGAGCGGTTTACCCGTAAATGCTAATAACCATTAAATATTGGCATGTATTTAAATCGATATCATAAAAAAATGCACATCAAGAAAAATGGTTTACACTCTAACTAAACCTAACCTAACCAGTGTTTAGTGTGCAATCCAGTTATTTCGGTGAGCATTTAGTATTTTTTTAAATAAAGGTTTAATATTTCCCTTAAATACTTGCAGGCGTATACGACCGCGTGGCCCCCGCCGGGTTGCTAAGCGAGCGGCCCGGCCTATACTCGCACTCGCGGCGCGGGCTGACCTACCAGACGCACTCGTACTGGGCCATCCTCGCGGAGTCGCTGTACATAAGCGTGGTGATCTTCTTCTTCAACTGCTGCGCGTACTGGGACACCACCGCGGACCTGTACGTGTTCGGCATGGGCAACATGACCTGCTGCCTCGTCATCATGCTGCTGTATGTCGCGCTCGAGACCAAGAGCTGGGTGAGTCTCAACTAGTGACCCGCCCCGGCTCCGCACGGGAAAATGATTATTGTGGGTTATACTTAAGTATATTATGCATGTATTATACATATAAACCTTCCTCTTGAATCACTCTATCTATTAAAAAAAACTGCATCAAAATCCGTTGCGTAGTTTTAAAGATTTAAGCAGACATAGGGATATAGGGACATAGCAGAGAAAGCGACTTTGTTTTATACTATGTAGTGATATTTCAAATTCGAATTAAGATTTTACTAAGGCACCTATTTCACTGGCGACGAAGACAAAAGACGCAAGGAACGCAGTTATTCCATAGAATGAGATACAGATACACCGCGCTCATTCTTGCGCATAACTGCGTCCCTTTCGTCTTTTGACGCTGTCGCCAGTGAAATACCTGCCTTAACCATTTTTCTACCAAGAACCAGACTGCGTATGGTTGGTTGAAACTAAAGTATTTCAGTGGACCGCCATCTACACTTTTATGCAAGAACTAAAGCAAAAGTACAACGCGTCTAGGCTTTGAAAGCAGTACAATGCCATAAAACTAGATGGTGCTTTACAAAAATTCATGTACGACAGATGACGTCATGTTGATGAATGAAGTTTTATGAATAGTAGAATTTTCGCTTTCGCTCGCAGTTCTCGAAAACCTTATGGCCTCCCCCAAAAATATCCAGAATGATCGATAGTGTAAGTAAGTAAGTAAGTGTATTATTTTTAGCTTGACAACCACTTCAGGTTTATAGATAGATTTTAAGATTATAAATACCGAAATAAGGCACATACCTTTCTTTTCAAATACGTTACTTTAACTATGACTGGTTACAAGCAGCGATTTTATAGATTTCTCGTAAGTGCGTTTGTGTGTGTGAGTGAATTTTAGCCTACAATAGTCACAAAGTTCACTATTAGGAAATTAACACATTGCATATTCACAAAGCATACACGGCGAAACAAGGGAGAGAGAGTAAGCGGGATATGACAGCACCCTTGCATATACCATAGGTGGTTTTAAAATGTGTATGTATACATGACTTTTTCACCCCCTTGATTTTTTATACAAATAATTTTATTTAAAATACTCTACTACTAATACTCTTTTGTATCGCCATGTAAATCGGCAATTAGGCATTTACTCTTAGAAAGCATTTGCTTATTTAAAATGATTCATGCAATTCATTATGTTATTAAATTTATTTTATAGAGTTTTAAATAGAAAACTTCTCACATCTAATAAATAAAAGAAATATAAAAATCAAAACTTCTAAGCATTTGATTTGATAGTAAGCACGGATAATGACCCCGTTTGTTGATATTTACTTTCTAGTGAATAAGACTATCGACTATCCTTTGACTGCATATTATGTGTTATTTAAAGCATTTTCATGTCTCTTCTTATAAATAATCCATCGCAAAACTTCCTATTCTTCATCCCCTGCAATCTAGAACCACTGCTTTAGAATCACACGATACCAATTGCATAGAGCCTATAGCATAGATTGCGCCTTTCTATGGGACGGACTGATAAACGCGGATACCGTCCCGCAGCCCGCTCTTTCCCGCGTCTGTGGATATGCGGCTTTACTTATGAATGAAGGGTAAAGGTAGTAAAGGGTTTTGTGAGTTAAAACATGGACCAATATACTCGAGAGGACTGTCCAATGCCCTAGAAAAAAAAGTGCTTCGGAAAACCTCAAATCCCATATCAAAACTAGATGGCGCCTAGCTCCTCGCCCGAGATTATATTAAAAATACACTAGTAAAATGGCTGTAAATTGTTTTTTTTTTTACATAAATAGGAACTAAAAGTTTTTTTTTTTTTTTTATCAGGTCGAGAGACACCATATAATTTTTTATTTCAGATAATTTAACAATGATAGTAAAATTGTGAATGGTAGTGACATCTATCTTTTTAGTATACTAATTATAGGAACACGCTTTGTAGTAGGTGAATTGACAGTCCTCTCGAGTATATTGGTCCATGGTTAAAGTATAATAGAAAGAAAGAAACATTTATTATTAATGACGCCACAACAATAAAATACAAAAATTTTGCACAATAATAAAAGAAATTAAAAAAAAAAACAGTATAAATTAACAACAAATAAAGTGTCGAACGATGCGTCATAACGTCACAATAAAAAGACCACATTCAGCTTATGCCGCGATCGTGAACCGCGACGCTGGTATTCTATGGGCCCTTTATAATCTTGTCAAATCAAATCAAATCAAATCATTTATTTTTAACTTTTGGACACTTTTTTGGACACTTAGTTAAGTCAAATAAAGTTACATTTAGTGGCGAGTTCAGCAAAGCAAAATGTGCGGTCTTTGGTGGAGAAGAGCTCGCCGAATAAACTCCACAAGCGTCGCATCTTTTAAAATCTATAATGTTGTGAATACAGACGGTGATCCATTTGCTGGGATTAGTGGGCTCTATGCTGGCGTTCTTCATGGTGACGCTGGTGTATCAGTCGCTGAACCTGAGCTGGTTCCGCATGGCGGCCACGTTCCACGTGATCTACCAGACGGCCGCCGACCCCGCCTACTGGCAGCTCATCGTCATCGTCGCTGTCACCGCGCTCGCTCCCAGGTGAGTAAATTACAATGTTCTTTATACCACACCAGTCGCTTGTTTTTATCTTTTATATGTTCAAATAAAAACGCCTAAGCCTTTCTGATCCTAGCTAGTATAACGACGTTGGTTCACGCAATTTACAGGCTCCTTGTAATGTGAAATTGTATAATCACATTTTAATTTAATATATAGAAAATCATGAAGATGTAACGCTACTAAATTTTCTACCTTAGACTGAAATACACTTATTGTGTTTTTTTTTCTTTGACTGAATATAAACTAAACGTTATTTACTTAGACTTTGTTAGCTGTGCGTTGATATATATGTATGCAATATGATTTGCAGGTTGATGCTGCATGCGGTCCGCAACACTCTGAGGCCGTCGGCGATGACGCGCGCCGTGACGTCACGCCGCCGCCGCCCGCGCCGCCTGCCCTACGCCGCGCAGTACCACACCGGCAGCTCCTCCGCACACGTGTACAGGTGAGTGCTGACGTCACCACTAGCGCTCTCTGAGGTGACGCGCGCCGTGACGTCACGCCGCCGCCGCCCGCGCCGCCTGCCCTACGCCGCGCAGTACCACACCGGCAGCTCCTCCGCACACGTGTACAGGTGAGTGCTGACGTCACCACTAGCGCTCTCTGAGGTGACGCGCGCCGTGACGTCACGCCGCAGCCTATCCTACGCCGTGAGTGCTGACGACGTCACCACTAGCGGCCTGACAGTGAGATCAACATTGCCGTTAAAGCGGGCAGAGAATTAGTGATTTAGCAGAGAAGGCCCTTCAGATCACAAGCGCACATGGAGATAAAAATCTCGCACTAGGAGACATCGTCATGAACATTTCTTCATCTTTTCGTGAGTTTTTCAGATTATCAAATAAGTTAAGCAATGGGGTTAAAAGAAACAGTATTGCTCAGAAATTCGCAACAACATTAGTGTAAAAAATTTGAATTCGCTTAAAAATGTTGAAGCAAGCCGAGAGCATGTGGTGATTGGCAAATTTAATCCTTAACACAGTTATGCATGTCATAAATTACAGATGGTATTAGCATGATCTTATCAAATATCGTTTTTCTAATTCGAATTTATTAAACATTTATTGCACAAGTCACTAATAATATTGCTTGACGTAGAGTTGTATTCGACCAGAAAAATAAAAAGCCTGTTCTGAGGACGCTACGTGTATTTTTTTATGTTTATGGCAACAATTTCCATCATAAAATTAGTTCCATTGAAATTCCGCAATTTGGCTAGGCTTTTTATTTTTCTGATCTGACTTTATAATACTAAATTTAGAGATAACTTGTGTACGTTGTGTTAACATGTTGTCTTCTGATTATCTACAATTTGCTAAAATCATGTTTTCATTTCACAATTGAAAAAAAAATACAGAGGCATACTTCCGTCAATCAGTCATAGGTACATAAGTCAGAACTAGAGTAAGTAAGTAACTAAAACGTTTATTGCGTCATTACGCAGAACACACATAGTCATATCACATAATTAACATAACGAAACTAATAACTAATTGTCAATTTGTTCATGCTAAAACGGCTGAATGGATTTAAATTGAATTTGTTAGATAGTTAGGCACATGTTACTAACACAAGTTCAACCACGGAATGCTAGTTATAATAATAAAATATGCATGTTTTTGCGGCGCACTGGAGAGCACACTTTGTTGTTTAGAATGAGCGCCGAGGTGTGACGCGCGTCGACGTCACGCTGGCCTGCGCACGCACAGGTATTTCGGCTAGTTTACGGACAATGTTACGCTCTAAACTTACATTTAAGTTCTTACACCTGTTTGCACTAACCTTGTCTTAGGCTTTTTGTAATTAAGAAAAACCTAAGCTAACTAAAGCTTAAAAAAGAATTGGTTTTGGTAGTCTCATAAAGGTAGGCAAAAACTAAGCAGTTTAAAAAAGTCTGAAGGTTACTAGCAAACAAAATTTTCACCAAATCTCACCTTAAGCTAGGCATCAACTTAAGCGATTCTTAAGTTTAGTGCAAACGGGTGTTAGTCTTTTTCCTTCATATGGGAATCGAAAAGGATGGGAGATGATACCTATTTTAATCTAATTTCGAATTAATGATATTTAACATAAGAGCGCAGCTGATAGACTAGGCTTTATTTTAAATTGGATCGCATGCATGCTAAACTAGTGCTAACTATGCGTAAAATCGATGTTTGATGTCTCTAAATTTAGGTTGACAATCACCTGTCTCTTTTCATTCTTCAGGGAGTGATAAGGACGTATGGTTTTTAAATTAAGGTTAGAGCGTAAACACGTAGAATCGGGCCCCACTGTCTATATTTTAAGTTTGGCTGTTTACAGGAAGCTGGCACTTTTTTTTGCATAATTTGCTTTTATTCTTTTTAATATTTTGTGTAAAGTCCAATCAGAAAAAATCTCTGCAATATTGCTGAATTTCGGTAGAATTTATTTTGTATTCATAGTTTGTATTAGGACTATACATTGTTCATAATGAAACTACCGGCGTTTCAGTCCAAACCCGTGGTTCACCCCATTAGTCCACCTGGGTGTACCAAGGGCGTTTTCTTTCTTCCCTTTTACCATTCCTATTTGCCGTCGGAATTCATGCGTGCCAAACCAAATAACAGCGCAGGACCGATCATTGTCGAGATCCTTGGGGGAGGCCTTTGTCCAGCAGTGAACGTCTTTCGGCTGAGATGATGATGATGATGAAACCAAATAAGAAAAAGGCAAGGAACAACAGAATGGTCGAAAAAAATATGCTAGTTATGACCCCTAGCTTTTATTTTAAGCTGCTATGTAGAACTGTCAAATTTGATTTTTATCTACTGCACTGCACCATAGAAGCGAAATGGTTGCATGGATAGATATAGAACGCAGTTGATATACAACAGTGTGTAACAGCAACTGTAACTGCTTTTTATCTTCATTCTGCTTGCAGTGCAGCTAAAGTGACTGCATCCTAGCGTATATATGTTATGTTTTAATTGTGTAGTTTTTTGTTGTTATATGTACTACATTCCAACCTAGTCCAGCCTAGTTTGAAACTAAAATGGACTGTGTTTCGGTTTGAGAAATGAATACAAAATCATTAATGCTTTTAGAAAAAAATCTTAGCTAATATTAAAATCTTAGCTTATGTGTTTGTTTGTTTGTAAAGTAAAATAGACTATAAAAGGACTGGAAAGTGATCAATAAAAGAGTTTAAGTTTCAACTAATCCAAATCTCGCAGTGCTCAGATAAACTTGTAGCGCGTTATAGCTTTTGTTTAAAACTAGTAAAGCTTTAAATTGTTGTAAATAAATAATGTTTGTTAGTATTTGAATGGTTGGTTTCTTCACAGGCCCACAGACGAAGACGGCTTATCGAAGCCGACGCCCGAGGTGACGACGATCACGTGACGTCTCCGCACGCGCGGACGCTGAACTAAGGTGCTTACACTACTACAGGACGTAGTTCTTAATGCAAAACAACAAGGTCGAAAGTTGCTCGCGTCGGAACAACATAATTTGTTGACGTAATCGGAAAGACGTGCGACAAGTATAACAAAGTTATTCTGTGTTCCAGTTACAGTCTGTGTCTTGAATAAGTGTCCAATAACTAACTATAAGCAAATAGTTAAAATCGTGTTCAAAACTCTTCTAAGTATTTCTTATTTGTCTTTACTATTTTACTCGCAAGGAATAGTCCTTTGGTCTTTTAAAGGCCACGAAGGGTTTGCATCAAAAGTTACGAAACTCTTTTGTTTCAAAAATGTCACTGCCGCGAGTGGCCTTTTGAATCCAAATAGCGCTGGTGAGCAGTCCACCTGTTCCGGGCCCTCCCTGACTACGTCCCTGTTCGACCGGAATTCATTACCTCGAACCGTTATTTTTAAACTTAGGCTGTGAACTGTCATTAGAACTATTGTATATAATTTGTATTGATAGAGTAATATATTGTGCTTTTACATAGCAATGCGGGACCAAGTGTCGATGGAAAGCCGTGTTGGACTAACTGACTAATAATTTTACCTCTAACAAAGGCTTTTATCACCGAGACGATCGTATTTTTAAGTTTTTTAATACTGCATATTATAGAAGTTGGGCTTTTCTGTTTACTTACTTTTTCTACAATAAGGTATTTTATATTAGGAAATAAGAGGGACATTAGCGACGCGTGTAATAGATGCATTTCTAACGTAGACAAGATTTGAAAAATGTGCTTTTGGCGTATGCGAATTTTGGCTTGATTTTAGACGAACTATTTGCGACGCTTTTGTTCCTCTATAAATCTATTGTTTTATTCAGATAACTTTACGAATAAGTCCGTGAACAATACGACCCTATCCGCTATGTGCTAATAGACAATAATAATGACTGAACTTTAGTCTTTATGCAAAATTTATGTAAACTGATTAATTTTGCGTCCTTAACCTTTAATATTTCCACACGAACCACGCGACAAGTAATGATTTCTTTCAATGTATTCATAATTAATAATGCGCTGTGTGGTAAGTATTTTTATGGTTAAGAACGCTAAATATGGCGGTATACTTTTTTTCGCGGATTGTATTCGTAGGTAGGTCTTGAAAATCTATTCTGATATTCTATGATTTTCTAAATAGCTTTCAATAAAGAAAATGAATAGGTATTACTTATTTTTCTGTTCTCTATACTCATTCTATTATCTTTGTATTTATTTTATTTCGTTCGATTAGAAGTGTCGACGTTCTAATATAAATAATATACACTCTTTTCAATCAATTAGGATATTATAAACATTCGAATGACAAAAGTAAAAATGAATCCATTTCCCATGAAAAGGGGAAGGACCTTTGTGTCTGTGTATATATTATGTATATTAGAATATATTGCAATTACATATTATACTATAATCATGTTCAAATTCCACGACAAACGTCACTTTATGTACTTATTTATACAGTTAAGTATTTTGTGTGTCGAAATCATGTTGCAAAGTTATTGTGTGGCTACAATTATTTATTGATAAAAACTTCAACGTCACTGAGATAATTTTTTACCTTGACCTAATACGACTTAGTTACTTAGTTGGCATGGCTTGGATAGTTAAACTTAGTTCTGTTACCAGCCTGTGTGGTATTTATGTAACCTATGTCGTAGATAGACAAATTATGATCTTCATTGGAAATGTAGTATTTTTAAATGAGGACAAATTACTTGGGACAGTCACACGACGAACCCGTATATTAAAATGTACTCAATGTAAGTGCTAGTTAAGGTAGAGAATGTATTTTTGTAGAGATGTTAGTATCATGTTGGCTTCCTTAAAAGAGTGGTATTTATTCCAGTTGTAAGTAAACCTTTGCCTTTCTCTAGATTAGATAAATGTCTATTCGATGGGAGGTTGACAATGTTCTTTAGTCACGAAATGTTTTTAATAGATTCACTATCACAGAGAAATTCACCGTGCATTTTATATTCATGGATGAAACAGATAATATTTGAAATAAATAAATATGTGGGCACATCTTATTCACGGCCATTTGACCCCGAACTATGCAGAGTTTGTACTATGGGTGTCAGACAGCTGATATACATACATATATAGATAAATACATTAAGACAAGGCAAACACAAGTCATCACACGAATGTTTGCCCTGGGCGGGATTCGAACCCGCGACCCTGTGCTTCAAAGACGGGCGTACTACCAAGTAGGCTACGGGGCCGTCTAATAAGTCCATAATTTTGCCCTTAACGTCATAAATAACTTGCGGGCTTTTTAAAAGTCTATTTTCATAAATGAAATACACACCAATGCTTGCTTTTTTGTAAACGCTTTATTTAGCGCGTATTGGCATACATATAAGGGAAAGTTAAGTAAATATCAAATATTGTCCCAAATTCGAGTAACAGTGTTGCCAAATCTCTGTAATATCGCTCTCCTTTTTGTCCTTTATTACCGTGTTACTCGTAATTAATCACTATTGGAAATATAAATCCTACGTTTTTCTTATTATGTAATATTGATGTTAGAAAATATATCGATACATTCCATTTCTTGTTATGCCATGCATGTTATGTTTACTAAATTTTATTGAGTTCACGATCAACTAATTGATCTGTCAGAGTATTATTACTATTTGTAGGTATCTATTTAGTGCTATAGTGAATCCTAGCCAATTCTTGCTGCAACGCCCTATAATATTTATATCGACAAGTTCATTTCCTCAAGGGAAAATTTGTCATTTAGCAGTAGACTAGAAATTTCTCAATTAGCTTATATAGATTTTTGTGTTTAAACTAGAAGACAATAATTCCAACCGAATCCCTCAGACGAAATATATAACTCACTGCTGTCAATTGTTTTAGTCTATAAATACAGTTTCCTTAGTACATATTGTAAAAGTGCCTTGGCCCATTCAGTACTCCGCAAGAGCATGTTTTAAAGTCTTCTAGACGTTTCCTAATATATTTCAACTATTTTAACATTGTTTCTAGTTATGTACATACATATAAAATATATATTTCTATATGAACGACGTTTGTTATATGTACAGTAGGATATTTTTGTATTACTATACTTAGAAGACAAAAACCTGTATAAATAATTTTGTATATTGTAAGACTGTTGTTTATTATAGATCTTCTAATTAATTCAGTTCAGTTAAAATGTTAAGTTGTAGAGTAACATGTATTTTCCAGTCATTTTGTATTTCACTGAGATTTCTCGAATAATTATCTCATTTTCGAACTTCTTGCCATATAATGTGAAATCTAAAGAAAATAGTTTTTAATACAAGAATTAAGAACAGTAGTACAAGTTTAACAAATAAGCCTTACTTTCGATTTAAAATTTATACGTTTTGCTGTAGAATTATTGAAGTTGTAGATTCAGAACTGGCAACACTGAAGATCCTAATGGATAAAGGGAAGCATTCAGTCAAAGAACACGTGTGAACAGTTTTTTCTGCTTGTGAATAAAGCAGTGTTTTGAAGGGTCCATTCTGAGGTATGACAATATCTTTTTGAAGGCCAGTGTACACGGATAGAGTTATCGCGTAGAATACGGTCAGCTTCAGATATAACTTTTTGAACACGGGTTTCAAGGTTAACCTACCTCACATACCCTGGTATTAAGCACTAAGTATAGTTATCTCCTAACTCGACCCGTGTACAGTCGCCTTAAAAGCGATAACGGCATCAGAATGGCCCAATATCATTAGTCATTACACGTGTGTTGCCAGACATTCTAATTTAGTTTTTTCTTTTTAAACACTGCCGTGTGGGACGATTGGCTATTAACAAAATGATTTGTTTATCGATGCTATTAGGTTAATATTAGTTAAATTATTTATAACCTAGTCTTGTCGTCAACGAAAGTTAGTAATTGCAAAGCATTTTATGTCGTTAACGTTTTAATTACTTCTCAATTATTAGTGTTCTGAAAATCGATCTTCCGTAGGCGATTACTATTCTAAATGTTTTTAGTGCGTAGATATTTTCATCCTATATACTGCGATCCGCGGTATTTGACAATTCAGTCAGTTTTAAATTTATGAAACAGAACGCCATTACGTAACGTGTTGCTACATCGGTTTCGTAGAGTTAGTATATGTTGCTCAAAGTAGTTTTTCGACAAAATTATGTTTTTGTCAAATACAAGATTGGCGGCATAGTTGTGTTTCGTCAAAACTAAATGAATAGTTATCATTTATCGAACAAATTCGTCAACGTAGACATTCGCCAAAAATTTTTACTACATGATAAAACTGCTCTGCACTGGGAAATAAGATGTTCCATTTTGTTTTTTAACCGAATTATCTACTAGATATAATCTTAATAAATACACCATTAAATTTAACTGGTTGTATATCCGCAACATAGTGATGGTACCTACTTATGAAACTGAACAACTTCCCCTAAGGAACAGGTTGAAATCTCGAAATTACTGTTTAACTTGTCATACAAAGTGGCTGGTAACGTGACTGAAGTTTACATGAAAAGTTGAATATTATTTTTGAGATTTCAACCTATGTTCCTTGGTTTGCGGATAAACAAGCAGTTAAAACGGTGTATGTGGGGACATGTCACACACACGGCCATCTGACCCCCAAACTATGCCAGACAGCTTAATGTATAGTATAATATATAATACATCATACATAATTATATAAATTAATAACATCCAGACACAAAGCTGGACGGGATTAACCCCCACGAACCTGTGCTTCGAGGGCAGACGGACTACCAACTAGGCTACGGAACCCTCAGATGGTATTATGATCCTCAAGGAATACTACTTTTTTTGATGAAACATTATGTTGACGAAAAACTACTATGACCCTTTCTTTGACCTACAAATTGATTTTGGCATAAACTGGTTTTTGACGTAAAACGACTTTGGCTATTGTATAACTCGTTTCGTGAGATTCCCGCCTTTTTGAAACGATTATAAAACCCGACCAGAAAACTGAAGTCGGTAAAAAACTGCGCCATTTTGCGGAATTTCTATGGAACTAATTATAAAAGTAAAAACAAACTAAACTTACATGAACATGTGGCGCCCCGAGATCATTCTTTTTACCCGACTGCAAAGGAAGGGTTATGTTTTTATTCTGGTCAGGCTTTACAAGGAAATATCTTTTAAAATGTAATATTTATTCATCATCAGCAACAGCAACGCTTTGCCATGGCTTTTCTTTCATATTATTGCATTTAATTTGTGATATGTCTTTACAAAATACGAGTTGTCTGAATGTGCGTCAAGCGCGTGGTTCGCAGCGATGATGACTAGAAAATACATAATAAATGTGTTGTTTTTTAAAAAAATAAAAGAATTAATTTATATATCGAATGTGTTTTATTTCCTCTCAATTTGATAGTCACAAACCTTAGTAGAGCAACGCCATCTTCCGCCGTACCGGACGCGGCATCGCAATATGACTGCTATGTTTTGCGAGATTAAGTACAGTTTCGTATACTTACAAGCAAAATAAACAAATGTAGAACTAACACAATGAAATATTACACGAAAAAACCATCCCAGAAATGTGTCCCAACTCACATAATTACACTTTTTAAACCGACTTCAAAAAAGGAGGAGGTTTCTCAATTCGACCGTATATATGCTTTTTAATGCGTATGTCCACTTGACTTGGGCTTGTCCTTTAGGTATAGCGGAAACCCACGTTGCTCTAAGCCTAAATCAGTCCTCTACTGTACTAACAGTCTTCCACTACTATTATGTGGCATTTTATTATTATTATACATTTCATGTAGTAAACAGATCACTTTTTAGGGGCTAACCAGAAAAATAAAATATTCGCCATATTGCGTAAGAACCCTATAACTAATTACTTGATTTATATTTATTTCTTTTGTTGCTGTAACGAAACTAAATATAATACAAGTTGCGAGGCTTTTTCTGGTCTGCCATAAAGTAACAATCTCAAAATTTTGTAAACATTTATAAATTTACATTTTAACGATTTCATAAATCTTTCGGTAATGGCGAGTGGTGTTATAACTATTATAATTTTGTTATCATCTTAAAAACAACTCAAAATAGAAAAATTAAACTAGTGCGTATTGGTTTATTATTTCAATACTTTTTTCAATATTATGCTCATAAATAAATTACCCCCTAGAAATATGTTTTAGTTGACCTGATTTAGTCCATTTAGTAGAACAATAACAATGTAATTTAAAAAAGGAAACTAAAGCCCGACCAGATAAATAAAGAACCTCGCCATATTGCGGAATTTCAATGAACCTAATTTTATAGGAGAAATGTTTGCCATAGTCGTAAAAATATACACGTGGCACCCCCAAAGCAGGTTTTTTATTTCCTTGGTCAGGTTTTTTAAATTAGGTTTTAACTGACAATTAAAGACATTTCAACTTATATTAGTAAGTTGAATTGTCTTAACAGATATTCCTCGTAGAATAAATTAAAAGCGAAACAGCCTAAGATTGTTGAGCAGCTAAGTAGTTTTTCTGTGCTCATAGTTATTAATATTTTAGTTGTTAACACAAATTATTAATCTTTTAGTTGTTTTGAAGAAAATAACAAATTAAATCAACATAAACAAAACAATAATGAACAACAATAATAATGAATATTATCTGTAACTTTTAAGAACTAGCCCTCTGAAACTCATGGAAGAATTAGAAGAAAAAAAAAACGATGGTATGCAAAAAATATTCCGTCCATCGTTATATACTTTTTATCACCGCAAGAAGTATTTAAATTATTCGCGATTCATGTTCTTCTTCTTATCGTGTCGATGACAAATTCTTTAGATAATTTTGGCCCAGAACTTAACCACTTCAACTGCATTATCTGTGGGATTCATGTTCATTCAAACTATTGAGTTTCTTTTATCTTTGAAACTAACATAAGTTAGAAAAAGTTGCTTTGTCACATAATATAGTACCCGTTTTATTACTTTAGATATATAATCAGTCTGTAGAATAAATTGAACAATGGCAGACTTCAAGTCGCGTTTCATTGTCTTTTAATTTGAATCGAAATATTTTCATATTATGCATGTTGATCTTACTAATAAAAAAATGCAATTTTTATTTCTAACCCCAAAAATAATACCGAGTACCTAAACCGGTTAGTTGGGCTAACTCAATAAATTTCATATTTCATAAACAAATAGACCCGAAAAATGCAGTCATATCTGAAAGAAAAAATCCTAATACGACAATTTATATAATATCAAAGGTGCAAAACGCAGAAAATTAATTGGCTTACAATTAAAAGTAATATTTGGTGGTGGTGCTGGGATGTGCTCAAGTTTACTTATTATTATGGTTCGAAATAACTACTTTTAAACAAAGCACAAACTATTCTCTACTATTCTCTTGACCATTGACTCGAAGAAGAATTAGAAATAAAAACAAATCACAAAAATACACCAGTTGATCAACCAATATAGATCCATACTATTATAGTAAAATAGATTGTTTAAAGCTTGTAATGTCTTATTTGTTGGTTGACAGCAGCGGTGCAAAATAGAAAAAAAAACTAATAATAATAATAAGTATACAAATACTGTAAAATTTAGTTGCGTCTTTTATAATACAATACACCAATAAGTATAACAATTAAAGCATCTAGCGATTCATAATCACAGCACTAATTTCAATATGGCATTGACTATATCCATAGTAGGTTCATTCACTAACACTATGTCGAACTTATTTAGGTAGTTGTGGAGGTTGCCTTCTGCTCTGTGGCCGAGGAAGCCCACTTTGATGACGCTGTCGCAATGCTCCATTCCCTCCGCCATGCCCGCGTCTCCGATATTGTCCCCCATTAGTATAACGTTGCTCCTGCTTTTAACCATCTCGTAATATTCCGTTCCTTTGATCGCCGTCTCGTTCTTGTTGTACGTGTGTATCACTTCGCCTTTTATTCCGATTATTCGATCCTGCTCGTCGAATTCCAGGAAGTTTGATACTACCTTTAATATTAAAAAAGGTGGTGTTAAATAACTACTTGCTTGCTTATCGAGTGGGTTTCGAGGTAAATCTACCTCACAAACCCTGGAGTCGGAATTGTTGAGCCGCCTCAGGCTACCGACATGGCTACATCCGTGGATAGAAGCCGGGACCAACGGCTTTACGTGCCTTCCGAAGCATTGAATCATTTTTCTTTTCGGATAATCACCCTGGATTCACCCTGCAATGCCCTAATCAAACTGGGGAAAGTCTTACAAAGTGACATCTAATTTTGTACGACGAGTGCCCCTCCGGGATTTGAAACCGGAACCTCCGGAACGTCAGGCGAGCTTTTGACCACTCGACCACGGAGGCTGATTAGGATTAGGAGGGTGACCGGTAAACATGGTAAACATAGGTAAATGGCTTTTACGTAGGTACGTTGGATATGCAACTCCTTTGGGTGGGACTGGCTGTTATGCCATTAATTTAGAAAAACTATATATTTTCGAATACTGGATTGACTCTTAGATCTGTTTAGTATTCTTTAGATATGCTTGTCGCATGATCTAAGGATGAAGACCTAAATTCTGGAATAAATCGATGTTACTAGTTTACAGTGACTGACTTCTCATTTCGAGGACAAGCATCTGATTCAACGAGCGCAGGAGATCGTTATTGTCCAAGCCCGGTTAAGCTTGATTGGTCGTACCTTTTCGACACAAGCATAGGTCAATCAAAAAAAAAATCGTTATTGTACTTTTAGGTAGGTACCGTACCTACCTAAAACATTGAACTAAAAGCGCATCGCCGTGAGCTGTGGCCAACACTCAACAGGTTAGTTACCTTGACGTGAGGCAGCATGAAGCCGGCGGCGCCCAGCGCTGCGGTGACGGACTCGCCGAGCCCCGCCGAGAACACCAGCACCGGCACACCCTGCTGCTCGCTCCACGAGATCAACTCCCGCACGCCCTTCCTGCATCAATCAACCATATGAATACTAATATTATAAAGAGGAAAGATTTGTACTTGTGTGTGTGTATGTGTGGCGCTGGATGCGGGCAGCGCGGGACGGATCATTGTGGAGATCTTTGGGGGAGGCCTTTGTTCAGCAGTGGACGTCTACTGGCTGAAATGATGATGATGATGATGTGTGTTTGTAATGAATAAACTCAAAAACTAGGTGCCGAACCGATTTCCAAAATTCTTTCACAATTAGAAAGCTACATTCAGCCTGACTAACATAGGTTGCCTTTTACCGCGGGAAAATGCCTTAGGCCTTGGCCAGTAGCTACTAGGCCACCGCTCGTGTATCTTGTACTACCTTTCCGCCCACGTTAACAGTTTTTCCCGTGGGAATGAGGCATTTTAATGATGTTAATAAACATCTCTACGTGTAAAGTTACAAAATACTAAATAGTAACCCCTACTCCCTAGCAAGGTTCAATTCAAAGAGACGGAAGACAATGGCGTAGATGCAATAGTCCGGTTTATTAGAATACATATGTTATACAATTATTCTTTACCTGAAGCACTCTACCATTTTCTTGGCGTTTTCCATCAGCTCGTGTCGCGGAAACGTTATGTTTCTGAAACAATACACCAATGCAATTATTTACCCGTCCAATAGTGATAACAGTTATCGCGTACTCCGGTACGTTAATTAGCTGAGTATTCAAATTATACAACATCCTATAACAGTCCAGCTTATGACTGCCATTATACATTTTAGACGTAAGCCTTCTCAATGATACTCATTATTCAAGCCACATTATGTATTTTTTGCACCAATAAAAAGAAGGCCGAGTAACATGACGTAATTTGAAACCACTATTGCAAAATGTATAAAAAATTGCTATTCAGCTGGTTTCAATTGTGTGTATTTTTTGTTCGATTTGTAGAGAACTAGTTTAAACTTAGCAGCTGAAATCTATATCTAGTTAATTCACATTGATTAATATTGAATACAGGAATATTTTGTAAATCAAATTTTCTTACTAATGCTCCTTGTAAAGTTCGCGTCACGTAAAAAGAACGCTGGCAGTCTAGCGCGCAGTAGGTGATTTGCAGTTTCTCCAGCGTTCTTTTTACAAGACGCGAACTATAGTATATATTTATTTTTATATTGCTGTGCCCTTCCAGGGTATCATTTTATTTTAATGTTGATCATAATCTTAAGATCTTTCTACCACTTGTGATTTTCAATAAGAATCTTTGAGCTTACTTGAGCAACTCATGAGCAGCGATGTACCAATCTATCATGTGTTTCGTCTTTTCTTCAGTGGTCATGACTGGGTCTGCCTCGATCGGCTTGTATATGGCAGATAGGCGGTTGTCTTCGTCTTTGTAATGTTGTGGGGTAGATGGACACTCTCGGAACATACCTGCAATTTGTTATATTTGATAAGTAGTGATGACTTATGGAGCCTCCTCATCATCTCAGCCGAATAACGTCCACTGCTGGACAAAGGCCTCCCCCAAGGATCTCCACAATGATCGGTCCTGCGCTGCCCGCATCCAGCGGCTTCCCGCGACCCTCACCAGATCGTCGGTCCACCTCGTGGGGGGCCTGCCCACACTACGTCTTCCCGCGCGCGGTCGCCATTCAAGAACCTTTCTGCCCCAACGGCCGTCGGTTCTACGCGCAATTTGCCCAGCCCATTGCCACTTAAGTTTAGCGATTCTTCGGGCTATGTCGGTGACTCTGGTTCGCCTGCGGATCTCATCATTTTTGATTCGATCACGCAAGGAAAATGGATGGAGCCTTCTATGGAATCTCAAATTCATCCAAAGAGCGACGGAGTGGGTTATGCTGAAAAGCCTTGCGTGATCGAATCAGGAATGATGAGATCCGCAGGCGAACACGAGTCACCGACATGGCGAAGAATCGCTAAACTTAAATGGCAGTGGGCGGGGCGCGTAGAACCGACGGCGTGGGCTAGCGTAGGCAGGCCCTCCACAAGGTGGACCAACTACCCTAGATGCGGGAAGCGCAGCACCGATCGTCGTGGAGATCTTTGGGGAAGGCCATTGTCCAGCAGTAGACGTCTATCGGCTGAAATGATGATGATGATAATCAGAAGCTTCCAAACACCAATTTGATTCTTCCCGTCCCGATCCGTATGTGGTGAAGAGTACGAGCTATTTGCCGCACCCTATCATGCGGATTCACCGCCATTCCAAACATAACTTTAAGTATGTATATCATAAAATCATGTGAATGTAGGAATGTCACCAAACATGTTTTAGACCTCTGATAAAACGACTAAAATGTAATGAATTTAATAAAGTAGAAAAACTGGTTAATTTACCAATACATTGTAGATAAAAATAAGGGGGCCATTCATAAAATTTATGACATACTAAACTAGCTGTCCGCCCGCGGCTACGCCCACGTTTTTTTATAACTTTTCTTGCACCGTTTCCCGCAGGAATGAGATATTTTTCCGTACTTAAAAGTATCTAAGAAGTTGAACGGGGATATAAGGTCCCACCATGCAAAAATTAATTTATATCAATCCAACAGTTTTGGAGATTAGCCCGTACAAACAGGCAGAGAAAGAAAAATATAAAACTGGATTTGTTCCATTTCACTTCTTACACCCCCCTGACTCAATTTTTATCTCTTTTTTTTCTATGTACAGACATTTGACCTCTACAGTTTTATTATATCATAGAAGATAGATAGATTATAAAAGAAGAAAGAAGATTGCTGCCATCTTAGCTGGCATTTAGGCTGATAGGGCATCATACTAATATTATAAAGAAGAAAGATTTTTATTTGTGTGTGTGTTGTGTGTGTGTGTGTGTGTGTGTGTGTGTGTGTGTGTGTGTGTGTGTGTGTGTGTGTGTGTGTGTGTGTGTGTTTGTAATAAAGAAACTCAAAAACTACTGAACCAATTTCATAAATTCTTTCACCATTAGAAAGCTAAAGCCCGACTAAAGAAATATGACACCTCGCCATATTGCGGAATTTCAGAAGAACTAATTTTATAAGGGAAATTGTTGCCATAGTCGTAAAAATATACACGTGGCGCCCCCAGAGCAGGTGTCATATTTCTTTGGTAAGGCTTTACATTCACCCTGGGTAACATAGGCTACCTTTTAAAAAAAACTTAGGAAAAACTATTAACGCGAGCGGGGCATTATAGGGGCATGTCCATAAACCCTCTACCCAGATTAGGTGGAATAAGTAATTTATTTATCAATGTCTATAGTAATGCTTTAACTTTTAATCATATTATACAGATTAATAATTTGTAAAGAAAATATCTACTGCTATGAAAAATAAAATTCATGATAAAATCAATATTGGCTATTGCTACATCATTAGACTAGATAAAATATTCAATTTATTGGTATCTAACTAAATAATCACATATTTTAAATATATTTTATTTTGCCTTGCATGTTAATTTAATTACTGATTGTTCTTTTTGAATAAGTTTGATATTTTAATGAGATTGGTGTACTTATGAGACTAAATATTTTGGATAAGTGTATTATTAAAAAAAATTCATTAAACCGGTAGATACAGTGACTATAACTGGTGTACAAACAAACTATAATGTAAATTCATACCAAAACTGGTGAGGACAGGTGTGCCATTGTCCATGGTGTGTCTTGTCATAGTGTGGTCAAAATCAGTCACAATTTGAAGATTGCTGTGTCCGTCAGCTGTGATCTTGTTGATTTTCTTGAGGAGTTCTTGCTCATCGCGAATGTGCACATTCGCTTTTTTGAATTCTGGTATATCATAGATACTACTCAGTGTCTTCATGGCTAGAAAAGTACATAAAACATTATTAGATACTTATACTAACCTACTTATATCATGAATTCATGAACTATGCAGGTCTGTCTCATTTTAAGTCTTGGCTTTTCTGACGTCACCAGAAAGTGGTGTTCGCGCCAAAACAGGAACAAGGCAACTAATATTAGTGTATAATTTTGATAACATTCAGGTATATTAGAACTATTTGTAAAAGTACGTATAACGAATCAATCGAGATAATAAATGAATTGCTTCTATATCGCAACTCGAGTTCTACATAAATAAAATATTGTTTGCACTACATTTGGAAGCAATCATTTTGAAAAAAGAGTTTTTGGTTGATATGTTGCAGTGCAAGCCAAACTGACTTACCTGTAAGATCAAGCAGCTATATTACTGATAGATAGTATTATTAAAAAACTTGCTTTTTGTAGTTCTAGCCAGTTGATGAATGCAACGAAATACGATAGTAAAATAATGATAAAAAATAGAAAAATTGTCACAACGCCCTTGACAACGATAGAACCAAGGTGACTGACTGATGAATCGGTCGGTCTGTCACTTCTGTCAGTCAGTCAGACAGAAAAAAAAGTGACAGTCAGGGATGCCAGATAAGTATAAATGGAAACATTTTAGGCAGGAGGCTTTACCCACTGCATTATTATGGAAGGAAGTGGTCTCTTCTCTGTCTCTGCCTACCCATCCGGGAAAGAGGCGTGACTGTATGTAAAGCCTGAGCAAAGAAATAAGAAACCTGCTCTGGGGGCGCCACGTGTATATTTTTACGACTATGGCAACAATTTCCCTTATAAAATTAGTTCCATTGAAATTCCGCAATATGGCGAGGTGTCATATTTCTTTGGTCGGGCTTTATGTATGTATTATTATATATAATATGTAGAATCTTGTTTTAAGCAGATCTTAATAAAATTGAAAATCGTTCATTGTAACCAAGTTTCAGCATCTTATAAGTTACCGTTATAAGCCTGACCAAAGAAATAAAAAACCTCACCATCCTTATTGCGGAATATCAACGGAACTAATTTTATAATGTAAATTGTTGCCATAAACATAAAAATATACACGTGGTCCCCCAGAGCAGGTTTTTTATTTCTTTTGTCAGGCTTTACCTATATAAAGCGTACAGGCAAAAAAGTCTTAAACCGGATGGAACGAATGTTACTTCTCCTCAGAAAAATCCATAAGTTAAAGCATGACAGCATGATATAAAATGGCAACACCGTAAAGGAAATGGCACCCCTCCCTATTTATTTATTTAATTTTATGCCAAACTGTAAAAGATTTTAGAAGGTGCTTTTGACTTAGGCAGGTATTTCACTGGCGACATCGACAAAAGACGAAAGGGACGCAGATATGCGCAAGAGTGAGCGCGGTGTATCTGTATCTCATTCTGATTAAGGACTCCCGGAAGACCAGCGCCGTGGCCCAATTGGGCTATGGCTTTAGCTGATGGCTGGTTTACACGTATTAAGTGACGAAGTAATTAACTAAATTTTAACTAAATTTTAACTTAATTCTTGCGTGTAAACAACCACTTAAGAGCTCTTTAGTCACAAGTGGTAAGTAAACGATTAAGTGGTTAAGTGAACAAGTGAAATAGAATCTAGTCTATTTTTGATTAAGTAGCCGCGCCTCCCGCAAGGCTTGCATTCCCCGGTAGGCGTGGCTTTCTACTAAACTGTCATTTAGTTATGTGTGAACTCAACAATTTAGTGAAGTACTTAAGTAGTACAGTGAACTAAAGAGTGCATAAGTTAGACAAGCGTGTAAACGATCGGTTACTTAAAATTAAGTTAATTTTAACTTCAAATTTAGTTAACTACTTAACAACTTAATACGTGTAAACCAGCCATGAGGGAGGTCCTTTTTGTGTGGCGTCGCAGCACATGCGGATAATGTCATAAGTACATAATACCGAATTGTTAGCAAATTGTTTTGTGTATACTTATAGGTAATTTTGCTTTTTGTTAAATTTTGTTTTATCTGTTGTGTTGTGATGTCCCATAAATAAATCATTCTTATTCTTATTCTTATTCATTCTAACGCATAACTGCGTCCCTTTCGTCTTTTGTCTTCGTCGCCAGTGAAATAGGTGCCTTAATTTTCTATAAAGATTATTAGCAGTAATGATTGGTAATGTCTGGCAGCCCTGGAGTGGGATGGATGACACTTTTTAATATTATTTCAAGCAAGGTAAAGAAACTCAGTTATACAGCCTTAAATAGTGTGATATTTTTGTTTCCACCTAAGAGCGTTTACACATTATGCCGCAGCGGCAGCGGCACTGCCGCCGCTGCACTAGTTTTCTTTGGATTTGTATGGAGCCTACTCGCCGCCGCCGCCGCCGCGGGGCGTAATGTGTAAGGCTCCATACAAATCCATACAAGCAAGACTAATGTGTAAACGGCCTAAGTCAAGTCACCCAACTCAACTCTCGCTTGTCTCTCTCGTTGTCTTCAGTCTTCATATTATAAAGGACTTAGTCTTTCTTGCACGGCTTAGTAATTAAACTGCACAGATTAAATGTCATAATTAGACTAGCAAATTAGTTGGTATTCAAATATCAGGTTGAGATGTTAAGATATCATCGCATGCAGAACTTCCGTAGGACGAAGAACACGTCTGCTCGGAGGTGTTAGGTGCTTTGAAAGAAACACAAAGATGGCTGTTGATATTCAGTGTCATTAAGAACCAAAGAGATTTGAAGAGCCAGCTTGCGAAGCTGGCTCTTCAAATCTCTTTGTTAAGAACGAATTTTCTCTACTGTCGTTTTTTAAACCCTTCATGAAGGTTTTTCCAAGCTTCGCATTTTTGTCTTATAGTAAACTAGCTTTCCGCCCCGTGACTCCGGCCGCCTCGTTGACAGTCTTTCCCATAAAAAAATTCTACCTCTATGGTTTTTCCCGTGGAAGTGAGGAATTTTCCCGCGGTAAAAGGTAGCCACTCCACAAGGTCTGGTCTATTTTACCTTTAAACCAAGTTTAATGATATTAGTATAGGCAAATAATGAAATTACCTACCTATAGAATGCGCGGGAATTGATTTGAATGGTATGGAAAATAAAAAAAGGAATCTGATGAAAATCGTATAATCAAATATTACTCGTACCTACATAATTATAATAAAACAATATTCCTTTTTTTTTTGCTTTTACCTTAATTTCACAGGATTTATTTATATTCATAGGTAACAACAACAATTATAATAATAAGTAAATATATACTTACATAATAAGTAGATCTGAGAACTTAATAAAGTAGTATCTGATGTCATTGGACAAGAAATATCACAATATAATCAGGGGAATACTGCTGGGCTGAGCAGATTTCAGTAAAAAGAGTAGTGTGAAGTGTGATGCACTAAGTCTGATGTAGATGTTATTATTATTAATTTTAAAGCGGCAATAAGTTCGCGCAACTGTTTACTTATAAACGTGTCAGTAAAATAACGTAACACCTCTCATTAGTATGCTAACTAAGCCCACGAAACTGCTAAACTAATTTTTTGTATTTTTTATTTTTACACGTCATACAAATTAACTCGGTCAGCTGATTAGTTGGTAAAGTAATAAAATAATAATAATTTCGGAAACTTCCAGCGCTAAAGGGAGTTTTGCGATATTTTACTAACACCTTGATTTCTTTCCCCTATTCTAATTTAACGTAACAATATTTGATACGATGATAGTACAATAACATGTTGCTAACAAAATTGTACTGCAATTTTTCCCACGGATCATTCCGGTGTGAAATCAAAACCAAAACGCGCAACTTTGAGATAGGTACAAAACAAACATTTATTAACCAACATGGTATTAAAATATACACCTTAATATACAAAAATTAAGAACTAGTGCCTAAAGATTATATTTTACATACATACAAAAACGACATAAATTTATAAAGCAACATAAAAAACAGTCAGGGTTGTTTTAGTTATTACTGTGGATTGTGGACACAACAAAATTTGTACATTTTGTCATCTTAATAACAATAAATCAAGGATACACAACACAAGTATGTCAATAGAAGAGTTCAAAAGAAAAAAAAATCAGAAAACTTTGAGTAATAAAAATAAAAATAAAAGGTATGAAAAAACTGAATTATTCACAGTGCGGCACAAACGAATACAAAATTATGATAGAACTGAATCAATGGTGGCGCAACGCATACAGCAGCGCCCGCCACAATTTTTTCTCCTCTTTTGTACTTTTTGACACATTATGTAAAAGAGACAACATTATAGAAAAACAGCTGTAATAATTAGAAAGATAGGCCCAGCGCACACCAGGAGAGGCGCGGCGAAGATACTGAGAACGTATCAATTAAAACTAAACCTTAAATATTTTGATATACGGTTGAAAACGGCATGCCAAAATCGAGTAGCGCGCGGCGCGTCGAAGCTGCCACGAGAGCCGGCGCGAGACCGCGCGCGGCGCCGTATGTCAAAATATTTAAGGTTTAGTTTTAATTGATACGTTCTCAGTATCTTCGCCGCGCCTCTCCTGGTGTGCGCTTAGGGGGTTTTATACATTTCTATAGTCTATTTCTTTGCCCATGTTATTTGTTTCAATATATTATTTTTTATAAAAGCCGTTATGCGGTGAAGTTTTGGTCACAAGTCACAACCTTTTATTTAGCAGCAGAAATATAAATAGATACTTCGCGTAAGCGATTCAATGTTCGATGAATTCGTTCTTAAGTACTCACGTTATCTGCATAATGTTTATATGCATGAGATTTAAAATAAAGCTTTTATTTAGTAGAGAACGTTAGCCTTCCTCGAGTTTATAAGCATACGTGATACAGCTGGTAAATAAATTGTCAGAGTTTAAATTTGAATAAAAGCAAATACGCAAAGTACGTAGAAACGTGTTCTCATTATCTTCTACCTAAGAAATTGTATTTTAAGGTAGACTTATAGCTACCTAATAAAATTATTAATAAATGTCAAAACATCTGTGTACAAGGTATCTTTACAAATGTTTAAAATTGTAAGAATACATAATGTATTCGATTGAATTCGCATTAAATTTTGATCATACAAAAGAGAGTTAAGTAATGGATTCTGAAGCGGACTAGATCAAATACTCAATAAATGTACAGAGCTTGTGATATTCACTCGTTTACAGTTATTTTAAAATAATGCCTAGATATTTATCTTACTTTTAATTCTGATTACTGAATTATAAATTGTAATGTACTGCGTTTTATAATATACGAACGTATTATATGTTTTCGTATTTTGAAGCATTATTTCGTTGTAGCGTTGTCCCTATGGTACACAACCGAATATTAAACGACCAAATGAAATGAAACTATAATTATCTGTAGGCGCACTACGTAACGCGCGAGTACCTTAAGATATCAAACGTGACATAAGAGTCTAAGTATCATAAAAGTTATATCATTTTGTCGCGTTTGAAACCTTCTCGACTTCTCGCGTGTTATGTAGCTACGCGACAGATAACAATCACAATGAATATCAGTAAGCTCTTCAAATTACAGGAAGACCGCGAAACTGTCTAGTCGCACCCCCAAGGCACGATGAACAAACGGGAGCTATTTTTAGATTATCCCCCCGCCCTATACATTATAAACATTATTATAAAAAAATTACGTCAGGCCTCTGTCACTGTTGCAACAGTTTTTTGTATAAACCTACAAGGTGTAATTGGCAGCTTAGCATATTTTCGGAATAGAAAAAAGACTCTCCCATTCAAAAATTGTCATTTTAATCGGACAGTTTGTATAAAGAATTTGTTTTTATTTGTTCTCGAGTGTCGCTTCAGTTTTTCTAAGCCGTCTTTTACACTCTGTTCATAATGCATAGAGGGTATTATAGAAGCACATATAATAGTAATAAATAATAAATAGTCTGTAGTATGGTTACTTGTATAGGTTACCAGTGCAGAGGCTTGACGTGAGTGGAGTACGTGACTCTGCCCTAGCGCTATTATTATGTGATCTGGTCCGTGTTTGCTTGAGTTGTGTGTCGGTTAGTCGTCATCATCACTGAGCTTGCGTTTTTTCTTCGCTTTCTTCTTCATCAAGGCTTCTAACCGCATGTCTTCTAAGTCCTCCAAAATACCTGTAAAAGAGAGAAAAATGTGTGAACCATTTTTAATACTACGGTATTTTTATTCTCTAAATTTTTCACAAATAACACTAAGGGGATTCTCCAGTTTGGTTACAACATTGCAGGCCAAATCACCACGATTGTCCGAAAAGAAATATTCCGTGTATCGGAAGGCATGTAGATCTTTGGTCTCGGCTATACGGATGTAGTCATCATACGAGCCATGTCAGAAGCCTTAGGAGATTCAATTATTATTCGGACATTTGAAACCTACATGATAAGCAAGCAAACAAGACAGAAAACAGAGCAAAAAAATTACGAACTTCTAATGGGCTTACGAGTACACACATCAATGCGACAAGTCAGACGCACTTATCATACTAGTCAAGTCATACCACACTAATATTATAAAGAGGAAAAAATTGTATTTTTGTGTGTGTGTATGTTTGTAATGAATAAATTCAAAAACTACTGAACCGATTTCAAAAATTCTTTTACCGTTAGAAAGCTACATTCATCCTGAGTAACATAGGCTACCTTTTACTTTTACCACGGGAAAATGCCTCATACCCACGGGAAAAACTGTTAACGCGGGCGGAAAGCTAGTAAAATACTAAATTAATTGGCGAACTTTAAAGAGGGATAAAATAAAACTTTCTCAATCTTCTTCGAGTACGTATTGAGGGAGATGAAAGGAGAGGAGACTCACCCTGTTTCTTGCTGATGTACTCCTCCCGCTGCTGCTGCACAAAGCTCGACTCCATGTTGGGGTCGTCCGCGTCGTCCATGTTCCGATATCTGAACATCAAAGTGTTAATGAAACTCACATCTAAGGCACAGGTCGTTCATTCCATACAGCAAACGCGTTTTGACAACCTACATCTTTTTGAATAACAACTGAATATCAACTACAAGTCAAACACTGACGCTATATGTAAAACACCCCCGAACACCACCGGCGGAGTCCCGCGGCGCCTGCGGGGTGGGGGGCGTGGGGCGCTATATCGGGCGGGGAACTCATTTTGGCGCGGGGCGGTGAGTGTCCTTTCTGTACGGGTTATTACTAACATTTTCTTCTGTGTCTAAGGCTAAGGCTCCAACTTCATATAATCGAGTTCCAGGGGATGTAAAAAATCGCTCTACATATAGCATTCTGATTAACCGATTGTCGTGAAATTTTAAAACTCGAAATTATAATACAAAAGGCAAATGCATGTTGAATGCAAGTTATGCTTAATAATTTAACTGTTGTACTCACTTGGACTTGTCGTAGCCGAATATTTCCTTGATGTGTTTCGAATAGTCCATTTCTTCGTCGCCGTCGTCGATGAAGTCATCCATCTCAGAGTCGTACTCTTCATCGGAGTCCAAGCGACCTGCCAATATCACAAGCATGTTAGATTTTGGACACCTATATCGTGCGTGTCATTCCGCAGTTTAGGTATGATCGGCCGATGATGCGCCCTCAGGGAGGTTTTAGATAGGGAACTAAACGTGTTAGTAGAGAGGCGCGAATCGGCGCGATATGCGATAGAAAAGGAGGCAACAACTTCGTGTTTTAGCTAGTGCCGTGCGATCTGAATTGCACTTTATTATAACGGAGCTAGGGTTGATATTTAATAGAATTATGTCACAAAGTTAACCTTCTGTAGTGACTACTATTTAATAATCTGTGCGTGCGATCAGCTTCATACTATTTTTTTTTCAATACAGAAATGCGCGCGGGAGCCCACTACATGCACCCGCACATGTTTAGCGGACGCCCTAAAGAGTTAAAAAAAAAACAGACATGAGCGAGTTAAACTCGCGTGGGGAGGATTCCATTATGTACGAAGTTCCTCGTCATTATCAGCTGAAACAACTCTACCGACTGAAATTTGTGCCCGCATGTATGCCAATCCGAGACCCAAAAGCGGACGTGTTAGGTACATTAAATAATGCCTCATGTGTACATTTTAAACATGGAGGTATGTAACGTGTGGCAAATGAAAGGGCTTGTAACGATCTCAAATACATATTTTTTAATATTTTTTTTAAAGTTATTTAAGAAAAAATTTAAAGATTGATTATTCTACGCCCTTATCTAAGAAACTACTATATAATGGTGAAAAATAATGAATTTTTCTTTTGCTTTAATCGTGCCGAAAGTTAAGTTTTTATTAGAGTACATTAGGTACTTATGGAGTAAATTTAAAAAATATATAGATTTCAGGTTTACTCACGTTTAGCTTTGGCCGTCTGCATTTTCCGTTTGACGTCACTGGGCGGGTACTGTTTCGTCTTGTTCTTGAACGAGCTGACATGTTTGTCGAAGTCAAAGCTGTTGGAGATACCTTTGCTGGGCCCCGCGGTTGCCGGCTTTTTATCTTCGGGTCTTTTGCCAGGAAGCGGCTTTTCCACACGCTTGCCGTTCTCTGGCTTAAACCCATTCAGTTTAGGAGATCCATCCAACTTTTTACCTAAATGTTTATCTTTCTGGAGCACTTGCTTTGGCACCTGTTTACCCTGAGAGCTGAGGACTTTACCGTCACTATTAGTTTTACTGAACACCTTTCGATCGTCGTTCTTGTCTATTCTGTACGTATTTTGACTTTTTAAGTCTATGGGTTTCTTAAAGTCCTGCCTGACTGAGTCTTTGGAACTTTGTTTCAGCCTATCTACTGGTACTTTACTCCTGTCGCCCGATTTGTTTTCCAATTTTGGTTTGGGTTTTTCTAATTTCTCTCTGGCTAGTCTTTCCATCTCCCGATCTATTCTGTCTCTTTCTGCCTTCAATCGCTCCAGCCTCTCTCTGTCTATTTCTCTGTCCAACTTGTCTCTCTCAGCCTTTAATCGCTCCAGTCTCTCTCGGTCCATCCTTTCTTTCTCACGCTCTACATCCTTTTCACGATCTCTATTCTTCTCTTTTTCTCTCTGCATCTTCTCAATTCTCTCTCTTTCTCTATCCTTGTCGTTAGATCTAGGGCTGTCATATCTGCTGGACTTAGGGCTGTCGTGCCTGCCATTAGGCCTCTCTCCGATTTTTGGAATACGACCAAAACCTGCTGGTTCCGGTTTTCTTTCCCTTTCGACAGGCCTATCGTCTTTATGAACTGAAAACAAAATACAATGCGAAAAAACACGTTTAATTGGTTAAAAAAAAATACTGCAAACAAAAGAAAACAAAAAGAAAGTCTTCCATCTTCGGGGTTAGCACTTAAGTGTAAAATATGTTTTTCTTGAAAAAGGGCTTACATTTCTTAGCACCCTTTTCAGCTTCGATCCGCTCCTGGCGGCGCTGGCGGCGCAACATTTCCTCCTCGTACTCGCGCTTCTGCCGCTTCGTCATCAGCCGCTCCGGCTCCGAGACGGTCTCCACCTTGGCTTTTTTCTCGGCCACTACTATTGGCTCGCTCTTCTTTTGTTCAGCGAGTTTTAGCAGCTGATTAAAGTCCATGGGAGGAGGCATCGGCTTACGAATCTTAGGCTTTTCATCTTTCTTTTTTTCCTTTTCCGGTTCGTATTTCGTCGGCGGTGACAGGTCTCGATCTGTAAATAAACATTTTATCTGACGGAGGGTACTTAACCAATTAACCAAACATAAGATAAGCTTTACTCTATATTCCCGCAACGTTGTTTGTTGTTTTCAATAAGCACTATGTAATAAAAACTTACAAGAAATGTAATATCCCGATTATGTAAACATTTAAAAAAAGTCTATTTCCAACAAATGTTTTTGTAAACAAGATGATAATTGGGTACGACTCGTCATCGTCTGGGAAAATCTGTCTTATCGGTATTACTAAAACTAATCTGGGTGGACAGTAAAATTATTAAGAGATTATTTTTATGCCTTATAATTTATATCAAGTCGGGGCGGCAGGACAAAATGAATTCGTGGGTCTATGCTCTATTTTAATCCTGTCGATCTGGCATTAGCAGATATATCAGGTAATAACATAGGCCACTTTTTACCGAGGGAAAATGCCTCACTTTCATGGGAATATAATAACGCCGGCGGAGTTGCGGGGCGAAAAGCTAACTAGCTTAACCTACTAACAAGTCATAATGCTAAGCTTTATGCAGTTCTTTATGAATATTTGTAGGGAAATATTTATAAAGAACCATTGCGCGGACTGTGATACCCCCTGAAACACTAACTAAAGACAGAACATCTGGTTATGGCTAAATAGCTGATGGCAGATATGGAAGTGTTAAATCTATTCATTATATGCCATAGCAATTTGGCCACCGATGCTCTAATTCTATCGAGCTAAACGTGATGGAAAAGGAAAGACCACTGCGACCCACGAAGATGTATTGTAGATAATGGGCTAATCATAATGAATTGTGTATAGTTATAATTGGACAGCAAACTTATATTAGTTCCTATGTGTTTGTAATGGAGAATTAGTTTGTAGTCTGTTACTGTACCTATTAAATAAATAAATAAATTGATGACCGGATTACTGACCTGCGCCGGCGCCGGCGTCGCTCCGGCGCTTCCTCTTGTGCGGCACCGGGTCGTCTTCGTGCTGCAGAGCATGTTTCACCCTCTCTATAGTGCCATTTATATCCTTCTTCACCGTCTTGTCTATAAGGAAACAACGCGAAATTTTATTTTATTGTTTTGGACTAATTTTAGAACCCAAGTTTTTTGTACTAATGTTGTTATTGATAAATAAACGGTTTAAAGATAAGAACAGTCATTATAATTATACATCAAGTTGTGCTCTTTTAGTCTGATATTTTAAGTTTTATTTGTATACACAGTGGAGACATACTTTAAATAAAATATGAGCTGATAATTTAACTAATAAATAAGACACATAATTGCATTTAATCATGATGATCAATTAATTTATTAGTAAATATACAAACAATTAAAATAATGATCAATGCATGCAACAAACAAACATTAACCCAAAACAAAGTGTTCAATTTTAGTTCATAATTGAAGCATCATTAGCATAAGTGCCTGTAGTCTATAAATTAAGACAGTTCTTTTCTTAAAAAAAAAAATATTTTTGATCTGTGCATAGTAAAAAAGATTTTTTCATAGAAGTAACTCTGATCCAATAAACAAGCTTTCAAAAACCAAATACTATAGGTATAAAAAAATAAATTTGCATCAATTTAAAATAAGGGTAGTTAATGTACAGTAGCCAGCATATGCGGCTGGACATGTTCACCTTAAGAGCTCTTTTATTCCATAGTGGTAGGGGTGAAGTTCATAGTTCGAATGTCCAACCGAATGTGTTGGCTTCTGTACAATTTATATTACTTCAGCATTTTTACATTATATAAAAAATATAAATATTAAGTATTCAAAAATATATATCTGTTCTTCTGTACATTTAACTGTTTCTACTTCCATAACATAATAAAAGAAAACAAAAATGTAGTTAATTTTAGTTGTGATTCTTATAACAGAAAAATATTTAATGTGTCATTAAATAAGAGAAATGTTTCTTGCAAGACTAACAGAATATGTTTAATAGTCTTAAATTTATTTTTGTAATTTTTTACATGTTCATAATGAGTTGGAATTATTTCTTAAATTGTATTATGTATAGTGTATCAAAACCACAACCTTCACCACTTGATATATATGATATGGTGATAACTTCCCATTGTTTCACTTAAGTTACAATTAGTTTGTATCTAACCTATCTATGTAAATGTAGTTTTTGAGCAGCCTGTACATAATTTTAGAAGATTATTACACACAATAAATAAATAGCCTGCATATGTTTAAGATTACGGAGGGATATTATACTATCATTTTTAAATATTAGAATATCTTCCACTACTAAGAATAGGGATGATGTCTGGTTAGTCAAGTCAGCTTATTTTTATGCAATGTCAAAAACAATAATAGTAAGTGAAGTTGATGGCCTTTGTAAACATAATGGTAAGTATCATTCTTCTACTTTTGTATTTGTTGTATTTATCATTTACCTGAATAGGGTAATGTAATTTACTTTGGACACAGTTGTAGGCTTTATTCTAAGTAAAAACTAAAAGTAAGATTAATTACCATCAAATTAGGTTAAATTTGAAATGTTTTTGTCATATTTATCTCACTATCTAAATATTAATAAACAACCTTGGAGAATTAATTTAAATCATAGGGAAGTTGTGAGTCATTCAATAATAATAATATTGTTTACTTACTCGCAACAGGGAATTTTGGTTCATCAGGTATTTTGCTATATTTTTGCATCATTTTCTGGTAAAGAGCAGCTGCCTCCTGAGACTCATAGCCGTAGTCATCCTGGTCAGGCTGGTCTGCTCCGGCCAGAGTGACAGCGGTGTTGTCATGATCAATGGCATCTTGAAGGACAGACTTATTGGCTGACTTTATCACTTTCAATGTCTTTTGAATCTTGCGCAGCGCTTTCGGATCTCGCATAGCAAGGAGCTCCTCTCTCTTGCGCTGGCTTTCCAACTTCTTTTGCTTTTCCTCTTCTTCCTTTTTAGCCAAGAATTTCTGGATGTTGGCAGACAAGCGGTCCTTCTGTCTCTGTTCTTTCTTAGGCGGATCGAACCGCGCCTTGTAGTAGGAACTCTCCTAAATACAATAATAATATTATGTTTATCAGACAGGTACCTAATGTGATTCAGTTGACTGACACCAAAAGTAAAAGTAGGTAATGATGACTAATTCCATATTAACATAAACAAAAACAGTGATAACAGTGCACAATAATATTACTGTTGATTTTATAAGAGAGTAGAGCAGTATTACTCAATTAGATTAAATTTTCAACAAATAGAAATCAGTGACAGATATTTGTATGAAAAAGTACCACTCACAGATGATTTTTGTTGTTGGTTCCGTTGGGCAGCTAACAAGGTCTCCCGGAACTCCATTTTGGTAAATCCACACACTTCTGGACGTAAATTACTTAAACACAGCACACCATGATACAATTTTCAATGATTAATTACGATTTTTCACTAAATACGTGTCAGGATCTCCATCGACACACAATCCGACCATTTTCTGGAAACGTACTGAACGAGAACGAACGAATGAATAAAAATGAAGCCCGCTCTCGTTTTATTACAATCACGTCATGTGGCCCTTTGTTAATTAATTAAGGAGACTAATTAGTCCTTCAGTGACGCAAAAAACATTTCTTATTTTCATATCTAAACCATAAGTGACGCTAATTTGTAAGAATGATTGGCATTTGAACATGGTACACACCAAATGACGCTTGAGATTTTGGATGCTGGAAAAATAAAAAACTAGCCAAATAAAGTTCAATTTGACTGTAATGTTGCACAGTGACGCAGCAATAAATAATATCTAGCACTCGAACAACATACAAAACACAAAGGATTTCATGAAATTCTTTTTTAAACATGATCCACACAGAATCCTGTGGATCAGTTTTCATTTGTCAATATTTCGACAAATATACCATTTGGAGACAAATTAAGTATACTAGCACCGTCACGTATGATACGTGACGGGACCCAACATTTGAAATCCACTCTCGTAACAACATATAATTAGAAAAAGCAGAAACAAGATTTCGAACCGTCATTTCGTGTGGCCCATGTTTGATACCGTCACATTAGCTGAATTTTGCCTTAATTAGGTTGTAAAGCTATTCATAGCAAAAAGAACTTCCGTCACTGAGGTTCTAGATTTATTTGAAACCAATCGGTGCAGTATTTACGATATAATTTGAAATTAAAATTTGTATGGAAATGAGCTAGGGTGACCACGAAGTCATCCTTTTGCGGACATGTTATTTCATAAATTAAATAATTAAATTCATAAATAAATAAATTATTGCGGCCGACTAAAATCAAATACTGAAGTATAAACACTAAAACTAGTTCTACCACGTATTAAGAAATCCATTTGTGTGAGTTCACCCCTTATAATATTTATTTATAATGGTAACACTATGTGATTAGTTCTGCATGTTGGCCACTGTGTGGCGCCACTTCCTGTTTTAAAAAGGAAATTGTTGTAAAATATACCTACTTCACTACCTGCAAGTAAACAACTGTTTTATATATTTGATACTAGATTAATTTTATAAAAACATAGACTGCTACTGTTTTATATATTTGGTTGATACTCGCCTTTGAAAAAGAACTGACCAAAACAAATTATTAGAAAGTAAATTACTACACTACTACTACTTAGGAAATTACTACTATCAATCATTTGTTTTACTTACATAAATGTATTTAAATAAAATTATTCAAACTTTACTAATATTTTGTGAGAATAGTGTCTAACAATAACTTTTTAGATTTTTGTTTATTCTGGCCTAGAATTGATATGACAGATATTATTTTTTGATGGCTACGTACGTTAATGTTGCCAGGATGATTCACAAAAAATAAATAATAATTTCAGCTAATAAACCATAGATCAAAGATCAACTGAAGCGCGACTTTCTCCCACCTCTCTGGCTAGATCAACTGATCAAAATAAAAATATTTAAAAAAACTAGTAATAGACAGGCATAAAAACGTTAAATATATAGAAATACAAAAAGTCTGTTGTTTGGTTTCAGATAAAGCAATGCTGCCAAAATAAATAATAACCTGCTCTATTATTATTTTCATTGTAAAACTTAAATCTTTACTTAAATATAAAAGCCTTGACCGGAAAAAAAAGGCCTGGGATGGGGGCGGGCGACCTTTCTGAACCATTTCTATTACTAAATTAGTTTAATAGAATTTCCACCACAGAGTTTTTTTTATTTTTCTAGTCGGCCTTTAAAAAATCCTATTAGAATTGTTTTTAAAACTAGAAATAAATCGGTGTTTCCCTGAATTTGATAAAAAACAAAGCTGTAAAACTAATTAACTGACTGAGTACAGTTATTATATCAAGAAAACCTTTCTATCCATAATTTTACGTACATTGTTGTCACCCTATCTTAAAGATTTCATACAAATTTTAATTTCGAATTATATCGTAAATACTGCACCGATTGGTTTCAAATAAATCTAGAACCTCAGTGACGGAAGTTCTCTTTGCTATGAATAGCTTTACAACCTAATTAAGGCAAAATTCAGCTAATGTGACGGTATCAAACATGGGCCACACGAAATGACGGTTCGAAATCTTGTTTCTGCTTTTTCTAATTATATGTTGTTACGAGAGTGGATTTCAAATGTTGGGTCCCGTCACGTATCATACGTGACGGTGCTAGTATACTTAATTTGTCTCCAAATGGTATATTTGTCGAAATATTGACAAATGAAAACTGATCCACAGGATTCTGTGTGGATCATGTTTAAAAAAGAATTTCATGAAATCCTTTGTGTTTTGTATGTTGTTCGAGTGCTAGATATTATTTATTGCTGCGTCACTGTGCAACATTACAGTCAAATTGAACTTTATTTGGCTAGTTTTTTATTTTTCCAGCATCCAAAATCTCAAGCGTCATTTGGTGTGTACCATGTTCAAATGCCAATCATTCTTACAAATTAGCGTCACTTATGGTTTAGATATCAAAATAAGAAATGTTTTTTGCGTCACTGAGGGACTAGCGAGGTGAGGAAGGCTAACTACTTGGGGCCACGGGAAATGATTGTAATGGATATTCGCGGTTTTCTGGGATTGAACGAATGAATGAATGACATGCTGTAGGGTTGAACACTGCTTGTTTTTCTTGACCACTTGTTAAGTTTGCAAATAATTACTTAAAGTAAAGCCTGGCAAAATAAATAATAACCTGCTCTGGGGGCGTCACATTTATATTTTTATGACTATGGCAACTATTTCTCTTATAAAATTAGTTCCGTTAAAATTCAGAAATATGGCGAGGTTTTCTATTTTTTTGGTTGGCCTTTATTAAAACGATTTAATTTGAATATAACAGCATTGAAAGAGACTATATTTTAATCCCCCGTGCTTTATAGAAGAGAAATATATACCTACTGAGTCCGATTACTTTAATAATAGCTCAAGGTCACGAACGACTACCTGTACTACAAGAGAAGTAGGTAGAAACATTCTTATTTACCAGTAACTACGTTTAAAAAAACCTCAAAACACTAATATACAAATTGTAAAGAATAATCTTAATAATAATCTTAATCTACTTACCTCATTGACACACTTGGTAATTTAAAATATTAATTTCTTGATTACTTAATTTAAACATCCATACACGGAACAATATCTCATGTTATTTGGCATTGCTTTTATTATTTGTTTCTCTAAATGACGCAAAAAATAATAATATTTTGATTTTACGCCCGTTCGGGAGAGTGGCACAGCCCTGGCTGTTGCAGCCCGAAGTACCCCGAGATTTCGAAGCGCGCCAAAATGACACTTTTGTATGGAGTTACACTACGGTATACGGTGACGACGCTGTATCGTATCGCTTCATCGCAATATCGCATCAAAAATATCGTATCACACAAACAGCCTTGACGTTTGTTTACGTTTGCGTTTCGGAACTTTTTTTTGTACATAATGCCGCTTATATGTGTAGGTACAGAAGCCAGCACGTCATGCGGTTGGACATTCGCACTACGAAATTCAACCCTACCGCAACGAAATACGGGCGCTCTCAAGGTCAACGTGTACAGCCGCATGTGCTGGCTACTGTACTTGTATCGTAGTCTACACCACTTTTGTAATATATGATGATGATAGTAAGTGGATTGTGAACAATATTTATTATGTAGGGTGTGGCCCTTAAATATGTATCAGTTGGTTCGACAACACTATTCTTCTGCAGATAATTCGCTAACAGAAAATTGAAATAGACTAGAACCTGTTGTAATTCTTCTTTCGTTAACTGCTAACTAACCTAGGTATTAGTTTTATATTGCGTTTTATACTATATTGGACTGGATAACTAGTTTTTTAATAAATAAATCTAAAAATAAAACCTCAATTTTACTTAAAAAACCAATGCGATATTTTCGATACGATATTTGCAGTATCGATACAAAAGCATACGATACGAATCGCGTATCGATACAAAGCCTTTCGATTCGTTACGATACGATATATCGATACAAAGCGGTGTATCGGGCATCCCGCAGACCGCACCGGATGCATGTCAGTCATGCATGCACTGATGAGCAAGTAATCACTCACTACGCTAAAAGGCCTATTTCACGGTGCGATATTTAGACTGGCTAAAAATTGAATGAGCAACCTTGCTATTACATTGGCTAAATATCGCATGCTAACTCATTTGCAAGGCGTCCGGCGTCGATGAAGGTTGTCTGTCATGAGTCATGTGTAAACTTACGAAGACCCAGGAAATCTGCCCAAGCCCCAAAAAATAAATATGGCATGTCACGGAATAAAAAAATACTAAAAGAACTTCCTTTTCAATACTTAATAATACATTATTTTTATTGCATTCCATAGATTTCCAGAATGTTATTAATACAATACTAAAAATTTTATCAATTTAAAAATGTATTG